>JAYMFT010181078.1:0-26001 GCA_038088735.1 Panulirus argus
ATATATATATATATATATATATATATATATATTATAGTATATAAAAGCACCTTATAATTTGGAAAATAAAGAAATAGGAAGAGGAAGTGGAGAAAGTGGCCAAGCTTAATGAAAACACTTTTAATCGGCTTATGGAAAGGTATATACAGTTCCTTGCGCAGAATGTGACGGGAGAGATGACGGGACGGGGGCAAGTGACGGTCGGTGAGGGGCTGGCTGGCTGGCCCGTCCACCAGTCATTCAGGTATACACCCGGTACGAAGAGAGAGATTTTATTATGAGCAGAAACGTAAATGAACTCGTAGAGATTTTTTAAGTTAAGAGATAACTATAGAGTGATAGACTAAGCGTAAAGCATATACGAGAAAGTCTTTTGTCAAGGTTGAGTTATATCTGTCCCAAGAGACGAATTGGAACGTAATGAGAAGGTGGAAGGGAAGGAAAAGATCTGAGAAAGGAAATACAAAGGAATGAGAATGTAGCTGTTGGGCTATCCACCTCACGGAGACGATGCTGACTCATAACGAAACGAATTATTTTTTGTATCTAATGAGAGACAACCAGTCGTCTATTGCATTATTTCAAGACAGCGTTCCATTTCAGCGGCACTTGGAGTGAGAGGAGGACGACAGTTCACGACTGGCCAAGTATTGTGACGGAGTGTCGAGTGTTTTGAAAACATATACAAAGTCCGATGGTAGGTTGCGCAGTCCTGAGGAAGATGGGACGGGGCTTAGCAAGTTGGAAGACGACGTAATTGTAAGCACATGCATTACATGTCCTGGTGTGTACGCGGAGGACATGAGGCATGGGTGTCTAGGTTAGAATGGGTTGGAAAGACACTCCCCGCGCCACCTTGCCAGGGAACACAGCAGATGTTGCCTCCCAGATGCAGGACGGAGCGCTACAAGAGGCCAACCATCTCGTATACAACGTCACTTAGAGTAGTCAGGAGTCATAGCATTGGTTTTATCTTTCAATGATAATTTTTCACAATGTAGTGTATTAAAGTAGACATGGTTGTCTTATTGTACACTCAAATGATATGGGGTCAAATATCGAATTTATGGAAATAAAAGATTATTATTATTATTATTATTATTATTATTATTACTACTACTACTGTTACTACTACTACTACTACTACTACTACCACTACCACTACTACTGCTGCTGCTGCTGCTGCTAATATTTTTGGAAGGAGTACGGGAGAAAGCAGCAGGAGGTCAAGAGGAAAGTCTTAGAGCTGAAAGGGACAATGAGGGAAGTAGTGGTAAAGAAGAGGTGAAAAAGAGAAGGAATGAGTATTTTAAAGGAATGTTAAATGTGTTGGATGATGTGACGGTGGATGTGGTATGTTTGAGACGAGGTGGCGTGTGGAGTGACAAAGTCATGACGAATCGCATGTATTGGTGAAAAGAGAAGAGGTAGTGAAAGCCTTGCGTAAGATGAAGCTGGGACATAGCGAGAAAACAATGGGCAACTGGTGGCCTTGTCTTTTAACCTCCTTGTGACCGATGTGGCAGGACGCCCTACCCAGGGTTCGAATCCTACGTATGGCGTAAATGCATTTCTCTGTTTCGACATATTGTATATCCAGACATGATATTTTCTCTCAAACACATGTCACTGAATATGACTGCTAATTCTGCATTTGTCAGTTTCTTACTGATAAACTCTTTCCTCACAAAAGCTTTCGTGGCGGAGTCTTTATACCGCTGGGGCACTCACTCCTGCCGTTCAGTGCCCAGTATTGGTGGCTTTGACGTAAACACCATGAATGTCTATGTGAGAAGAGATCTATCTCACTGCTTGTCGTGGACCTCTGCCAGTCAAGAACTGGACCGGGTCACTCGGATCCTAGTTAATAATGGGTACTCAAACAGGTAAATCTACGCCTCTTTTCGCAAGAACGTGGACAGATGGCACCGAGGGAACCACACAAACAGACAGCTACCGAACCAGATGTTCCCCAAGTCAGACCACCGCCAGACTCCATCCGCCTTTACGACAAGGCCTTCATGTCCACTTCTTACAAAGTAGATGGACGGCTGATCAAGGGCATAATCAAGAGAAACCTGAGGCATACCAACAACGACCAGAAAATAGATTCGAGTATCTGCTATCAAGAAAACATCAAAACGCTCCTTCTTAAAAACGACCCAGCACCAAGACCAGCGACTTTCCTCCAGAGGAGTCACGGCATGTACGAATTCCAACGCTCGTAAGGGGACTGCACGCCCCGTTCGTCATGCATAGGCATGACCGCCACAAAGTTGTCCCGTGGTCTTTCGTGTCATATACAAGATGGAAGCCCGAAAACACGCCCTGGCCCAACATCACCCAGACAAATGAGATGTTAGTTAAAGGAACGTCCCTATTAGACTCTTCACCCGACCCCAGACGCCTTAAGATATCTACCCGAGGCCCTCTACGTCAAGGAGAGATCCCTGAGTAAGACTCTGCAGACTGACGAACTCTGCGTGTTGCCCAGTTCTCGCCCGTTGACCTTTCCCAGCGAGAAAGGGCAAAGAAATGATGACATCACGTAGTTTCACGCCCCACCGACCTGAGTCGGCCAGCATTCCTTGGTCAGACAAGGGAGTAGCCACCTACCGCATTCACATCCCATCGCTCAATAAATTTTCTCCCCCTTGACTTGTGTATAAATACTCGGACCTTGTCGTGCTATCCTCATACCTGAGAATGTGACACGAGTCACGAAACGTGTTACTGCATACCTAAGAAGAACCACACTACTGATTTCCACCTGTGTTTGTTACTACTCTTGTCGTGAACTTTGGCCAACTTTTAAGTAATCTGCCTGAGTGGTGTAAGAGAATCGTTAGACAAGTATTCGTTGACGTAATGCATATCGTCCAATGATTAAGGAGACCGAGTGTCTATTGGAGTGGACTGGTAAGTATTGTATACAGAGCAGAGGTCATCCGAGCTTCTGTCAAGCTCCACAATGGATAACACAAAGGTAGGGATATTTAGGGTATTCCTTGAATGTACAAATTCGTATCGCATTGGCGTCCAACTTGAGGGAACTGTCTCCCAAGGTTTCACGGGAAGCGGAACTCGTGTATGTCCACTAGCATGCCTGTAGTAACCCTCGGAGGCCCTCTGTTCCCATTAACATGGACGGGGCCCCAAGCTGCTGACTTTGGTCGTTGGTCAACCAAGCTGTTGGAAGCCGCGGTCCGCAGGCATACGTGACCACCACGGTCTGGCTGGTCTGGTACACTGTATAAACACTTATCCAAGTATTTATATTTCTTTACTGTGCCTGCCATTGTGTTTCTGATGATTGCAAGACAATGTGTTTATTCTATTCTTTAATTTTAGGGATAGATTTTATACAGTTTACTATGCCTGTCATGCCAATAGGAAATTATTTGTGAGTGTAGGTTGGGAACCGTACCTTCAAGGATTGTCTGGGTACAGATGATGATTTACCTCTCCCATCTGCACTTCAAAGAGTGCGTCCTTAATATTTTCAGTCGTTCCCAGCTGTTCACTTCCTTTACCGCGCAAGTACCGATCGTAAAAGGTCATTGCACACTTTTTAACAGCAGTTTCGTTCTCCTTGGCAGATGATGAGAGTACCAGCACGTTGAGCAGCGTCATCACTGGTTTCCCCTGCTTTATCTTGAAAGTCTGCAACATCCATCCCACAGTCCATCTGGAAGAGGCAACTCTTGCCTTGTTTTATTTGCAGAAGGTAAGTTCGTCAGGCTTTGTTCATTAATCCGAGGTCTTTCACATTGTCCAGTCGTGATATGACGGTGTCTGTGTCCGTCTGGTACTCTGGACTGCTCGTAATTTCATCACCGACACCATACCGGAGGAGCTGCTACGTATCCCCGTTGAAAAGCATGTTGTTCATGGTGGCCCAGTGCAAGACCATGTTCATGTCAGTTTGTAGTTTCTCTGTTTCTGCTACAAGATTTTCATACTTATTCTGGCATCAAATGGGAAGGATGAGGTGAAACTATGACTTGTGTTTGTTTCAATGTCAGATATGGAACTGAAGAACAGGAGAGGTGCAAGTACAGTTCCTTAGGGGGATTCACCTGTTTACCTTGAAGGTACTGGATATAGCCTGATTTACAACGTGTTCTGGTCTGTCAGTTCAAAAGTCGTACATCCATTATTCAATTTCACTGGCTATTTCCATCAAAGTAGCATTTATCAAAGTCTGTGTATATCATATCAACATTTTGTGTATTTTTGAGTGCTTCTATATTTATATCACAGTGTTCAAGCAACTGAGAAGGCAAACTGTTCCCGTCCACAAACCCTGTTATTGAGTTATGTAGATGATTCGATTCCAAAAGTAATCAATTTACAACTTAAGACCCTCTCAAGAATCTTGCCAATGTGGTAGGTCAGTGCTGTAGGACTAAAGTTTATCTTGGGAGGATTGTTTACCTTCTGCGTGGAGTGGGGCGATGCGGGTCCGTGTCACACTCTCGGGGATGATGACAGATTTCAAACTCTTTGTCAAGAGGACATTTTGTACTTATGCAAGAGATTTCTTTTTTCATTCCTTTCTAAAAAACAGGGTTTCCAGGGGTCTGGTCATGGGGCGGAGTGAATGGACATGTTCTCAACGGCCCACTTGAGGTCTTGCATCGAGATGGTGAGATCCGCTGTGTGTAACTTGGGGGTGTAACCATCTAGAAAGGAGACGGTTGGGTCATCTGTGCTGAAGGTACGTTTTGGGCTCGCTGAAGACCGATCCATGTTGCCTTTTTAGAGCCTCTCCTGGCAACCTTCCATGTGCGTGCCCTCGTCTGTCCTCAGTGCGCCAATGGAAATGGTCGTCGTCGAGTTACGTTTTGCATATGAGTAAAAAGTATTTTTTCTGCTCAAAAATGACTCCTTCTCTTTTACTTTCTCTTTTTAAGTGGGTTTCGTATGACTTCTTAAGTTTGATATATGTTATTAAGGTTAATTGGGTGAGCTGTTGCGAAGTCTTCAGAGTCTTTCGTCTCCTGTACGGCGAACTGCTCTTGTACTTGTACTCTAGGAACTTTTTCCACCTCCTTCTGAATGGTGAGTGTCAATGCTTTTGTTAGACGTGCATTTAACACACTCCTCTGGTGTTCCGGTACTTGGAAGGGTTTCCCACTGTGTCCCAGACACAGCATTGAACCTGTCTCAACACCAGTTTTCGCAGTCGACTCGCTGGTGGTTGATACTAAGAGGCGTCACGGATAATCTGGTTCGATTCGTCTCTCAAAGCTTGTTTGTACACTACCACACTACCATGAGGGGCAGCTGGTTCGCCCTGCCCTCAGTACCAACACAAGGTGAGGGAGGCAGCATGCTGGCCTCACAATACCAACACAAGGTGAGGGAGGCAGCATGCTGGCCTCACAATACCAACACAGGGTGAGGGAGGCAGCATGCTGGCCTCGCTGTACCAACTCAAGGTGAGGGAGGCAGCATACTGTCTTCACTATACCAACAGAAGGTGAGGGAGGCAGCATGCTATCCTCACTATGCCAACACAAGGTGAGGGAGTCAGCATACTGTCTTCACTATACCAACAGAAGGTGAGGGAGGCAGCATGCTGTCCTCACTATGCCAACACAAGGTGAGGGAGGCAGAATTCTGTCCCTCACTATGCCAACACAAGGTGAGGGAGGCAGCATGCTGCCCCTCACAACCACACCCTAATAAACAACCGTATCTGTCCAGTACAGTTAGATAAATTCCAACCCGACGACCGTCCGTTCTCTTGCTTTAGAATTTAAGACAAAACGTTAAATTATCCCAGCCCCCGGTAACCTAGATTTACTTATGGGACGGAAGGCTGTGAATTCCTCTTTCGCGTTCTCTAGGACGAAGAGAACGACTGAAGGATGTTATCTTTAACAGATTTTTTTTTTTCCGAAGGAATAAGTCAGGATACTTTTTGGGAAAGAACAGAAAGATTTTTGAGATGGGAAAACTTTAGTGTATCATAATATGTTCCTGGTTCCCATAATTGTATCCACTTGACTAGTGTAGCAGGTACCAGGGGCATTGTACACCTACGTATAGTAGCAGGTATCTGGGACAATGTGCACCTAGAGTACAAGGTATTGGGACAATGTGCACCTGGAGTAGCAGGTCCCAGGGACAAATGTGCACCTGGAGTATCAGGCGCCTGGGATGATGTTCACCTTCAGTAAGAGGCACCCGGGATAGTAGTCACCCGAATTAGCGTCCACTTGGAGTAACGGACGCTTGAATTAGCGGACACCTGGGATTGCAGTCACTCTGGGAAGTGGGAAACCTTAGGATGAGGACATCTGGGGTGCTGGACTCGAACACCCCCGGGCTGACGGGAGACAGAAGCAGTGGAGACCTGGTGTTGACGAGCAGCTGTGGTTGTGGACACCAGGGAAGGCCTCAGCCACCGCTTGTCTCCTCCCTCCCACACTCCCTCCCCTCTCCTCCCCCTCCCCTTCTCCCCCCCCAACCCAAACACACACACACACACACACACACACACACACAACGCGTCATCCTAACTTTCCCTGATTAACTATTGTTTTGGATAACACCGAAATTTGGTTAATAAATTTTCCGAACGCGATCATTTTATTGCCGTGTTTGCCGTTACCTGATTATTTAGACCATTTGTTACTCACACGGTGGTCTGGCTTTTGTTTGGCTGCAGTTGCTTTTTTTTTCTTCTTTTTTAGTCTATTTGTTTTTTTAAAGGATTTCCCGTTGGCCCTCGACAGCTATACCTCTGACGTACACTGCAGCGGACGGAGTCTTCCCTCACCTTATCGTGTCATTACTGTATTTAGTGAACCTGGTTGATGAGGGTGTCCGTAGCAGTCAGGACTCTCCAGCGGCCACTGGGTGCAACAGCACTCGAGAAAAAGGGCTCGCTCGTACCGCTGCAGTTGTCAAACCTGATTACCACAAAATTTGTGTGAATGCTCAGTGGATGTTTCCTCCACTTTGATTTTACGAAGTGTGTGTCAGGTGTTTATTCTTTGTGTGTGTGTTTGTACATGTGTGATTGTGTGTGTGTGTTTGTGTATGTGTGTGTGTGTGTTTGTGTATGTGTGTGTGTGTGTGTATGTGTGTGTCTTTACTATTTGTGTTATATGGAGAGAGTTTTGCACTTGTGTTGCCCCGTCTCTTAACCGTGTATATATTTACCATGTTTATATTCCTACACCCACACACACACACACACACACATATATATATATACATGCACCTTGGCCTAAACCAGGTATGTGCGTGTGTGTGTGTGTGTGTGTGTGTGTATGTGGGTTACGTATGTGTTTGTGTGTGTTTTTAATCAGTTTCCTATCTGTAATCACGTATTTGTATAATTAAGGGGGGAGAGTTCTTCACTCGTGGGGCTTCTCATCTCTACAACTCTTTTTCCCATTAAGTAGCGTCTATTGCCACCAGACGTCGCTCGAACGCTGAGTACCTCGTCACGTTCTTCCTGAAGGGGACTCCGCTTAGCCTTCCATGAGGAACGTCCACTGTCGACGTCGTCCACCTGATCTTAGAACTTCGTAAGCTATAAACAGGTCACCCCTCTCTCTTCTCTCCCCCAGGGTGGACAGATTAATTGCACTCAGCTTCCCAATATAGCTAACTCCTCTTACATCACCTACCATCATTCTTTCCTTTGTCTGGGCGCTCACTTAAGTCCTTGTGCTTCTTTAAGATCATTGGCCACAGTTGAGAATCATAATTCAGTTGGGTGAACAGCTTGCCAAATATTTATTGATATGCTAATGTGATTCTAATATTTGCTGGCGTGCAGTTTGCCTCCTCTAATAGTTCTCTTGATGTGGAGCTCTGGCAACAAGTTAGGCGTAATGTCGACCCCTAAGGTCTCTTTCTTATGCGGTTTCCTGCAGCTTATTATCCATTGGGTAATAATTGCGTTGAGGTCTTCTTATTGCATCCCATTCTCACTACTTCGCACTCATTGCGAATAGATTTCATTAGCCATTAACTAGACCAAGGCTGGAGATTGCCCTGGTCCCCTTGTAAGTTGATGCAGTCATCATTCTTTTACGTGTCACATGACTTCGGCATCATCCGCAAATATGTCCAGGGTGATGGTCCAGTCTGTCAAGCATATCGGTTGCATGTTGTCATGAAGCAGCAGCGGGTCCAAGACTGAGCCCTGTGGCTTGCCACTTTAACGATATGGACCAACATGGTGTAGCTGTTAACGTTGCTGAAGTGACGCATTCACGGGCCGCCCGTGAATATATATATATATATATATATATATATATATATATATATATATATATATATATATATATATATTATCTCACATAATTGTAATATTCTTTAGCACGTTTGTGTTGCTCTATGTAAGAAGCCCAACTTAGCGACGGTGATTCACACGTTATGTCAAGTGTGCCTCATCACACATTATGCTGAGCGGTCTACCGTACACCACGTACATGAGTCCACGTCTTCCCACTGAGAACCATGGTATATGGGTTGTCTCATCCTTTACGACGTCACTGGTATTGTTCATGGCGAGTGTGGAAACATTTAGGTCATCTCCAACGTCACTATCTCGTTCTGATTCTTCTCAGTTGTGTATATTAGGTCAGTACTAATTACCTCTACGAGGTCTTTTCCTTCCCGTATTTTTGGTAACGGTTTGCCAAGGGATTTACATCTGTGCTTCATATTTCCATCACCAAAATGCATTACTTGGCCGGATTTGTTCACAGTGGATTTCATTCGCCACGTCTCTGGCCGCTGCGTCAGTCTGCCCCCATCTCTCTGGATCCTAAAACAGTCACCCTTTGTTTGGCCTGTCGTATCCTAATTTCATATCTTCAGATCTTGACATATAGCAGGTGAGTGAGTCGTGTCTCCACGTCACTGATGTTGATAATGATGAAAAGTGTGAGGGAAGGCGGTCCTAGAATTGAGCCTTGTGGTACTCCGCTTTGACATGCTGACACACTATGGGAAAATGATGATTCTACGTCTGTGTGTAGCTGAACAGAGAGAGAGAGAAAGAGAAAGAGAGGGTAAAAAGATAGAGTTAGATATGCAAGTGTGTGGGGCGGTGAGCATTCGTTACAGCAGGGTGATGCAAGGATCAGATGACAGTGTGGTTGAAAGGGCCGCTTGTTTGGAGGCGGACCGGGAGTAAAGCAGCGAAGGAAATGTATGTATGAGTGTGTGTGCATGTTGAGGGAGGGAGCTGACGCAACCCAGCCAGTCTCGTGGGGGTGATCAGAGGTCTGTGGTGGTGGGATGACCATCACGGAGCGTCCAGTCTGGGGAGAAGGTCTTGTAGTGGTGGTGGTTGGGGAGGTGGGAAAGTTGGGGAGTAAAGGACTGTCAAGTGAGAAACGCTTACTGTGTAGGGAGGACCTGAAGTTCAGGGGAGACTAGAATAACTAGAGGGGTGTGAAGCGACTCAGGATTGGAGGAGTGCGTATGCTAGTGATGTGCATGTGAGGACGTACAGAGGAGTGAGGCATATGCACGGTATACGGAGAGTGAAGGAGAGTGTTGAGGGACGATGAGTAGGGTGTGGAGGAGAGACCAGTGTGGCGGGAGGGGCAGTGACTGGGGTGTGGAGGAGGGACCAGAGTGGCGGGAGGCTGCAGTCGCTCGTGAAACATTTGTCGTTCACGAAACATTTCGGTCTCACATGAAACGCTCCAGTCATTCGTAAAACGCTCCCGTCACTCATAAACCGTTCCAGTCTTTTTTTGAAACGTTTCAGTCAACCATTGTACGTTGAATTGATTCATAAAACATTTCAGTCACTCATAAAACGTTCCATTCAATGATAAAACGTTCCAGGCAGCCATTAAACGTTCCAGTCAGAACATTACAGTCATTCCTTAAACCAGTCACTCATTAAACGTTATCCATCATTCATAGAACGTTTCAGTCGCTCATATAACGGTCGAGTCATACATAAAGCGTTTTATTAATGAAATATTCGTCACCCAATAACGTACCAGTGATTAATAACACGATTCAGTCACTCATTAAACTTTCTAATCATACATAAAACTTTTTATTCACCTATGAAACGTTCTAGACTCGTGAAACGTTAGTCAATCGTAAAACCTTTTAGTCACTCATTACTTTTTAGTCATCCATAAAACGTTTCATTTGCCCATGAAAAGTTCTTCATTCATAAAATATTCCAGTCATCCAGAAAACATTCCAGTCACTCATAAAACATTTCAATCGTTCATAAATTATGCCAGACTTTTCGTTAAACGTTCCGTTCATTCAAAAAATTTTCCCTTTAATAATGGAATGTTCCGGTCATTCACATAACGTTCCAGTCTTTCATAGGTCATTCCAGTATTACCTAATAACGTTTCCTTCATTTAGAAAATGTTCAAATCATTCATAAAATGTTTCAGTCATTCATAAAACGTTCCAGTCATTTATAGAACTTTCCAATCATTCATAAACGTTCCAGCCATTCATTAAATGTTCCAGTCATTCATAAAACGTTCCAGTCATTCATTAAACGTTCCAGCCATTCATTAAATGTTCAAGTCATTCATAAAACGTTCCAGTCATTCATGAAACAATCCAGCCATTCATAAAACGTTCCAGCCATTCATAAAACGTTCCAGTCATTCATGAAATACTTGTCATTCATAAAACGTTCCAGTCATTCATGAAATACTTGTCATTCATAAAACGTTCCAGTCATTCATTAAAAGTAAGCCATTACATAAGTCTCTGCGTGTGGAGAAATTATTAGCTTTTCATAATTCACGATTTATTAGGCAAAACTTTTCAGTGTCCCGTTGCTTTGTCAACATAGAGGCCACGTCCATGTGAATCCTTCCCGAGACCCGAGGGAGAGTAGCATCCTTTTCTCCAAGAGGGAGATTTAGGGCTCTTAGGAGGGAGACTCGGGTCCTCAGGAGAGAGATTGGAGTTCTCAGTAGGAAAACTAGGGAGCTCAAGAGAGGCTGGGAGTCCTCAAGAGGGAGATGAACGCTCCAGAGAGACTGAGGTCCTCAGAAGGGAGACTGGGGTCCTCAGGAGGAAAAGCTAGGTTCTAGGGAGATGAGGGTGGTCTGGAGGGACGCTTTGCGCTAGATAAAGTTGTACTGTATCCGAACATTCAGTATTTACCACACTGAAAAAACATTGTATGCATCACGATCCTCATTCAACTTAAACAATACATACGTACATATAGCATATCCGCATTTTGTTGTATTTATATTTATCTATATACATTTATCATGCAAAGACTTAAAAACACTTTTTTTTTTTAGCATATTGGCCGAAATAGTGTGAGATCAGAGACGTACTAGAGAATTATCGAGTACTATTGGTCGAGGTCAACAGCTAGTTGGATTTTAGCCTTAGGGGAAAAAAATGTGAAATTGATGAATTGGGTCTTTTTTTCTCAGTACCCACTCGTGTCTGTCGGGTTTGGCACGCGAAATTGTGAGCAAACCCGACCCTGTCTTGGTCGGCTCGCTTAAATGAGACTGGCCGATCTGTTGAGATGCAGAACCTCGGCTGACGGAGTAAAGGAGGTGCACACAGCACAGGGGAAGTGGATCAATTCTTACGTTCTGTCAACACCTGTTCGTCTTCCCCGCCTGAGCATGGTAGCGTCAGGGAGCCGAACCCTCGTCGTAAAAATCCCATTGTGGCTCCTTTTTCTGTTCCTACTTGTTGCAAGTGATGGCAGATCAAAGGGAAGCATTTGCAGCCCATCCACCCTTCAGAATAGGGTATAGGTAGATAGCACACAAAAGTAATCAACGAATCGAAACTTCTGGGAGGAGGTAGGCGGAGGTCTCGGAGTCAGTGGCTGGTGGACGGTGAGCAGTGATGGGCTGCAGGGTGCGTTGGGGACTGACTAGTCGGCCGGACAACACTCGGGGGGCAGCCGAAGGATGAAAATGCTAAACCATCAGTGCATTATTCGGCAGTTTCCAAGAATTGTAGAGTGTGATTACAAACTTTAATTCCGTCAGTACGATGGTACGCCCCTTGAGCACGACAGCGCAACCCCTGCGTATTGATGGCCGAGTCTTTAAAACCTGACCCTTGTAGGATCTTCCCGACTCCTGAAGGATCTGGTCAAAGTTAGATGACGTCATGGGCAAGTTTTGTACCGTCCTGCTCAGAGGGTCGTGCTGTCGTGCTTAGGGTGGCGCTGGAGAGGCTATTACCTGTGGAGCTGAAGACTTGCTGAGGCAAGGCTGTACATTGCAAGGACCTGTTGATGTCAGGCTGTACGTTACAAGGACCTGTTGATGCCTGGCTGTACGTTATAAGGACCTGTTGATGCCTGGCTGTACGCTACAGGGACCTGTTGATGCCAAGCTTTACATTATACGGACCAGTTGATGCCAGGCTGTATGTTACAAGGACCAATTGTTTCCAGGCTGTACATTACGAGGACCACCGTCTCTCCACTTTCTCCCTTAATCTTCTGTTTGAAACCCCAGCTGTCCTCGGTTGTTTCCTCTCTACACTACCAGATCTCAGAATTTAATCTCTATCATCGTTGTCCGTCCAGTGATGGTGTTTGCGCCTACTTTAAGACACTAAAGCTCCCATCGTTCTCATCGCGGATCTTGAGTCTTACAACTTTGACGCCATCTGGCTCAAAGTTTCTCCACCCTCTATCATTTTGCTGCTGTGTTTCGCATATTCTCACCCCAATTCATCCAGCTACGTACAATTCTCCGATTATTTGACTTCCTGCCACGAAGCAATGCATTCCTTACATCCTCTGTGCTGGGGAATTCAGTGTATACCACAAGGATCGGTTAGGGTCTCTCTGGGATGATCCCGGCGGAACCGAGGTCTTTTCACTTCCGCTTCTTAACTATCTGGAACAGACATTTCTCAGAACCCAACACAAGTTTCCGATCGTCATGACCACCCGTCCAACACAGAAGATTTATTTGTTTTTCCTCAATCTTTCCGAAATAAATACGGTATTTCTGCACCCTACGGGTCCTCCAACCACGGCCTTATATCTAACTCATTCAGTTGGGCATGCTCACCCTCCCTCCTCGAAACACCAACTGTTAGCACTATGGGAGAGCTCAATGGCTGTCCCTACGCGGCTTCTCTACCAGTTTTCTCTGAGACGGATCGCATGGTTAGCCGGGATGCCTCGTGTCGTGCTAAACGTATAGCGGAGGTTATGTTTGCTGAGATAGTCCTACATCACATTTTTTTTTTCTCTCTGAATCTTTTTAACCCAATTACGATTTGATTGCAGTTGCTGGGATGCCTGTTGCATCAGGAACAGAGTTTGCAAACGCCATGAAACTCTTCCTTTCCCCTCAGATCCCACACCGCTTTCATTTCTGCAGTGAGCTGCTCTTCGTAAAGTCAAGCACACCATGAGATGCAAGTGTGATGGTTTGGTTTCCTGGACTGACAAACCTTTCTGGTTCTTGACCAAAAGAGTCTTCCGTAGCTTCCTAACCCAACCCTTCCTCCTTGTCTGCCGACCTGATCAGTCTGTACCCAACTCTCCAACTGATAGAGCCGCTTTCCTTGATGTTTTCTTTTCCCCTAATTCAACTTTGCATGCTTCTGTTTCTTATCATCCACCCCCATCTCTTTCCACTGAAAGCAAGGCTTCTATAATTTCCTCGCGCAAGATCTTGCAGGGACTCTACCAGCTCCAGATGGGCAAGGCGTATGGCCCAGATGGCATACCTCCTCGAGTCCTGAGGGAGTGTGCCTCTGAGCCGGCACCAATCCTTATTCGCCTATTTAGCCTCTGTCTAAAAACCTAGACTTTCCTTTCCTCTTGGAAGATGACCCTATTCACCCTTGTACATAACTTCAGCTCACTCTGCCTCCTCTCCTCCTCCTAAAACTTGTTCTCTTTCTCATACCGAACACATCTCCCTCGGATCGCTCCGGTGCAACGTCTCAGAATGGGGAAGCACTAAACGAGTCAAATTCAGTGGTGCAAAAAAAAAATGCAATTTCTCCATGTATCTCTGTCTAAGGGTCACTCGTTCCCTTCTGTTCAGTTTCAAATCACCACAATTTAGCCCTGTGAACATAAACACGTTGGGCATAACCGCATCCCTCCAATCTGTCCTAGAGATCAACTCAATAGTAAAGGTTGTTGTATTGCTGCTGTACAATTGTATTTTTGGTGTAAGCAGATATTTCATATTACACAGATTCAGTTTTATTCGCCTATTAACCGGTGTGGAAGCCCAAGCCATGTGTCTCTGTAATTCTCCAGGCATCACCTCTTTTCAGTCATCCCTTTCTGTATGTCGCGATGTTGCTGCTCTCTCTCTCTCTCTCTCTCTCTCTCTCTCTAAATACACACAAAAGGCTTGGACCTAAGGGCATGCGCCTGATTGACGCTTCCCATAGATTCTGTGTGGAGACCGACCACTCTAGGATTGACCGTTAGGATGCCTTCTTCCCTCGACCAACAAACCCGTGGAATTCTCCTCCCCCTCTCGTCTGTCCCTCGGTCCTATAAACATTCTGTCTTTCAAGAGTCAGGCCTACAAACACCAGCGGAGCCATTGGTTGATTTCTAAATTCCTTTTCTCCTACTCTTTTCCTTTCAGCATGTTTTGCTTTTGTGTCATGACGGTTACCAGAAAAATAAACTCACACAAGTAGTATACTGACGCCAGAAGTATACAGACTGCAGTAGACTACTGAAATCTTAAAGTATACTCCCTCTAGTGGTATACTACGTGGTAGTGTACTGGGGTGGTATACTGAGACCAGTAGGTACTGTAAATCGAGTGGCATACTGACTCATTTGTGTATCAACTGCGATCGTATACTGACAGCAGAAGTATACGAACTCCAGCAGTATATACCGAGTCAAGTAGCATACTGACTCCTGTGGTATGCCGACTCCATCAGTATACACTGAGTCAAACAGCATACTGACCCCTGTGGTATACTGACTCCAGCGGTATATACCGAGTCAAACAGCATACTGACTCCAGTGATATATAGGCTCCAGCAGTATATACAGAGTCAAACAGCATACTGACTCCTGTGGTATATTGACTCCAACAGTATATACCGAATCAAACAGCATACTGACTCCTGTGGTATGCTGACTCCAGCAGTATGTACCGAGTCAAACAGCATACTGACTCCTGTGGTATACTGACTCCAGTATACACCGAGTCTAACAGCATATTGACTCCTGTGGTATGCTGATTCCAGCAGTATATACCGAGTCAGACAGCATACTGACTCCAATGGTATACTAACTCCAGCAATATATACCGAGTCAAACAGCATATTGACTCCTGTGATATACTGACTCCAGCAGTATGTACCGAGTCAAACAGCATGCTGACTCCTGTGGTATATTGACTCCAGCAGTATATACCGAGTCAGACAGCATACTGACTCCAGTGGTATACTAACTCCAGCATTATATACCGAGTCAAGCAGCATATTGACTCCTGTGGTATACTGACTCCAGCAGTATGTACCGAGTCAAACAGCATGCTGACTCCTGTGGTATATTGACTCCAGCGGTATATACCGAGTCAAACAGCATACTGACTCCAGCAGTGTACACTGAGTCAAACAGCATATTGACTCCTGTGGTATACTGACTCCAACAGTATATACCGAGTCACACAGCATACTGACTCCATCAGTATATACCGAGTCACACAGCATACTGACTCCAACAGTATATACCGAGTCAGACAGCATACTGACTCCATCAGTATATACCGAGTCACACAGCATACTGACTCCATCAGTATATACCGAATTAGACAGTATACTGACACCAGTGCTATACTGAGTCGAGCGGTGCACCGAACACCAGCAATGATATAATCCCTGCCACAAAATGGAAGCTACACAAAAAGAAGCGAACTAGATATAAAAAAAATGTCTTGAAATGAATAGTCCGTGTAATTTTTAGTATCCTAAATCCCTTTTTAGCAATTTGGTCTGTGGGGCCAGAGTAATGGCGGCATAAACTTGCCGGACGCACTGATAATTTGTTCCCCGACAGCCGCCGCTCCACAAATAACTCTTTTTCCTACTAATAAACATAACGGACTTTTATCCTTATTTTCTCTCCGGCCTGACGAGAGGGGAGGGAGAGAGAGAGGTTAGCTCTGTCCTGCCCCCGTCACCACACACATACACACACACTGTGGCCCTACTTGGACAGTAGTGGTGGTCAGGGCCCAGCATTGGTGATGACGTCTGTACTGAGGTATACATCGCGTCCATCATGAGTATCTTTGGATTAAACGTGATGTCCCTCATTGAGTGATGTCGACCAGACCAACATGATGGTCTTTGAGGTCGACCAGACCAGCATGATGGTCTTTGAGGCCATCCATAGGGTCATCAGGATATTTGTGTCATACTGCCATACTCCTTGGTCACAATAGCCAAAGGTCTTACGGCAGTTGGTTCCCCCCAAGTGTTGTGACTTGAGGGAATGCGTCTTTGTAAGTAGGTGGTGCTGAGGGGCGCTCTGTGTGTGTGGACCAGGCTAGGCTGCCGCTAGGTGCTACTCACGACCATCCCACCTGCTGTGGTCTCTTGTCTCCTGTGAAGGTCTTGTTGGTGGGTGAGGTGTGACCACAGCCTTCGTAGGGGGCGCTAGACACGAGAGCAGTTGAGACAACGGAAGGAAGTCTCTCATACAGAGACTAATAATGGGGCAGCCACTGATGGATCAAGGTGGTGATATGGGCGGAGACACTGCAACAGAGAAGTCAAGGTTCAAAGAGACTGACCAGTACACAGACTAGCCTGCAGACCCTCCAACAGACAGATGAAAAAGACCATCAGCTTTACAGACAGACGGGAATGAAGACCTCCCCAGCAGACACATCAGAACAACAGCTAATATAGAGACAGGGACCAACAGAAAGGCCTGAATAGACCAGCTATCCTGGGCATACTTCTTTGACCAGAAGGATGGCTTTGGTACAGTACACACGCCGAGTACAGCGGCCGTAAGAGCTCAGCAGTTCAAAAGCCATTCGAGACCAGTGTACTGTGGAGCCGAAGCGTTGGGTGCGGGTGGAGGTGTCCTGAGTAGGGGGAGCCGGAAGGTGTTGGTTGTCGTGTGAGTGTAGGAGTCCTGGTGTATTGCTCGTCCACGGACGATCCCCCCCACCTCCCCGAGCCTGCCGGAACCAGCCCCGCCCACCACCTGCTGGGACGCCCAGCCACGGACTCCTCCCACCATCGGCCGGGCCACCCGCACAAGCCCCGCCCACCACCTCCCAGCTGGGGAGACAAGCCTTGTCCACCACTATCGCCCCCCGCCCACCACTGCCAAGGCTAGCCGCCCTGGCCCCTCCCACCAACGCCCAGGTTAGTAGACCAGCCCCGCCCACCACCACCCAGACCACCCCGTCCCATCACCCAGGCCATCACCCCTCCCAACCACCTCCCAAATGACCCACGCCAGCTCTGCCTGTCGCCAGTAAGCCTGCCCACACTTGCCTTGCCCACTCACATCCAGTTAGACCCCATCAGACTTGCCCATTAATATCAAGGCTGCCTCTACCCGGGTCACCCGTTGCCACCCAAACCATCCATACCAGCGTACCACAGAAGGCACCTCCGGCTGCCAACATCCGTCACAGACACCCAAAAGTCGTTCCGATGACCCCTTTTCACTCTGTGACGACCCCGAGGTCATTGCACGTATCTATGGGTATTTGTCATCACTAATTCCAGTTTGGAAATGCCACTCAATGCTCCAGGAGTACCTAAGGTAAATAGACTGTTGCCATTAGAGACAAAATGTACCGTTGGAAGTGAAAAGATCGGAAGATTACGAGACATTGTAATTAGAACGTTGTAATTGCTGTAATCAAACTAGGTTATAGGTACTATTGGCGCTTTGGATAATCTGGAGATGTTATCCATGTGAATTGTAAAGATTGTGGTCAAAGATTTGGACACAAATTAGAGCACTACGTCTTAGAATGTGAAAAAACAGAGCCGTTTAGGAATAGATCTAAACAAACCCAGCAAGAAATGTCACAACACCCTCTCGTTAATAACATGATACCTGAAATCCTAAGTCTGTAACCACTTATTGAATCTAGGCAATAAAACTTACCATTGTGATTATAGAATTTTTACAGTTTATTTAATGACTTTGTTTAATGACCATCAACCCACTGGGGTTCAGACCCCTTTGTGACCTCTGTAATCCTGTTGCGCTACCGTTCACAGGATGAGCGTAGGATGCACAATAAACTAGCCTGTCATACCGGCAGGAACCAGTCAGTCAATCAGTCTCATACAGGGACTAAACAGATTTGTCAGTCCTCCTGGCGACCTGTTGGTCACACAGGCAGTACACACGGCGCTGATCTCTTTTTTCCAGACCGGCCCACAAGCGGCAGAGCCACACGAAATCCCACCACTGCCACCCGTATGATGACCCCAAAATGTTCCCTGACATACTGAAACGGGAGAGAGAGAGAGAGAGAGAGAGAGACCCCACCCCCACCCACCCCAACCTGATCCCCAGCTCTTAAAGATAATCTAATAGAATCTCACATGACGTGAAATACATCTTAAAAGTTGGAACATATTTCATGTGAGGAAAGTCTCAAGTCTTAGGACATGGAGATGTTACTGGATTTGCTCTTTCATATAGAAGTAAACATTTGAGAATATCCTTTTTTTTCGTCATCGCCGCTTCCTGTAACCTTCCCACCTTCAAGAACTGGGTTTACAGACGCCCAAAGACTCTACAGTATACCGTATTCCATTTTTTCCACCCATAATAGCTTACCTTTCATCCGATATGACCAGGACTGGATCATGCTTGTGCCCGTCCCATATTAGTTGCTATATGATGAATTGATTAATGATTACCCCAGGACCAATTTCCGTGAAGGAGTACCGGTGTTAACCCAGGACCTTTCTAAAGGTTAATGTAGCCCAAGGCTGTGCATCTCCCAACTGGAGGAAGAAATTCTTTGACGAGACTGTACTCCCAGTGATACAATCTCGCCAAAGGTGACTTTTCATTTGCGGTGTAACCTCGAGCAGTTGGAGTCCGGTAACACCTCGAAGCCATATATGTATTTCTATTTTTTTTTTTCATACATATTCGCCATTTCCCGCATTAGGAGAGGTAGCGTCAAGGACAGAGGACTGAGCCTCAGAAGGAAAAATCCTCACTTGGCCCCCTTCTCTGTTTCTTCTTTTGGGAAAGTAAAACATGAGGGGAGGATTTCCCACCCCCAGCTCCCACCCCTTTTATTACTCTGCCCCAGCCGCTTCTACTTATCGTGCCATTACTAGTGTGTCTCAACTTCACTGAACTAGACACAGAGATATTGTACCAGCCAAGATGAGGAGGGAACCCAAGTATATCAAGCACGCAAAAGGTACAATTCTGTGTAAGCTGTGTGATGTGCCATATAACCACGAGCTACAACACTTGTGTACCAGTGAACCTTGTAAGTGTACCTAATTGTACCCTTAATTCTAATGACTTGCTGGAGTCTGGTATTTTCATACTCCTTGTATACCACTTGTATGTGTTTACCGACCCAGCTTGTAATTACATGGGTTCCTTATCCCAGGTCCTCAACTTATGTACGTCTTCCAATAAGATTACTAACTGTCTGTTACGGGGAGAGAGGTTTGCATTCGTGATGTCCCTTGATGCTAACCCAGTATGTAATAAGTATATGTATCTGTATGGATTATATTTGGTCCTCGACCTCCACCTCTGTAACTATCCCAGTATGTCTGTATTTGTGTAATCACACGATTCAAGTTTGTCCAGCGGCTGTAATACCTTACCCACGCCAAGGCACGTGGTCAATAAAGTGATTGAGGTAACTATTCAACCAATACTCTAGGGTTCATCTTAGAGGCTACCACACGCTGCTGGCCAGCCTGCGCCCTCAGGACCCCGAGCTGCGCTACCGTCCGGCGCCTCGTACCGAACTGACCGCTTTCAACTCCCGCCGAGGCTACAAGCGTAGTGAGAGCGTCCGTGGCTTAAAAAATTATCCCGGACACCTGAAGAAGGTGTTAAAGATATTTCTCTTAGTTGGTGGGTGTAGCTTGAGGTTGACGACCTTAGTTAAGATAGTGGCAGTTCGTTGGTCTAAAGACCAATCAGCCAACCTGTCAACTCTCACCAATGTGGGATACCATGCTGATTCAAAGGACTGTTAAAATTAGGTTCATTTTCGCGGTACGACGACGCGGAGCACCTTCTTCCCAGAGCTGGGTTCTCGTCCGACACTTCGATAGTGTAGTATAGCATCTTGTCTCGTCAGGGTCTTGCGTAGTCATTAAACAACCAACGGGTTGCTACAATCAACACCACATCCTGTCTCAACTGACGACAGCGTGGCAGTCATGTGCACACCTGGGTCACGGATTGTTATCTCTGTAATGTAATTAATAATTATGGAAATGTCTGTGGGTATGCATAGCTAGACATTAATCACCACAGTTGCCCGCTAAACAGTTGCTCACGTTCCTACCCAGACTAGCCACACTCACAACCCATCTACCTACCCCGCCTAGATCACTCCCGCCCACTCTAGCCCCTTCAGAAATTACGAGTCAGAATTCAATACCAGAAAATGAGGAAACGATATAATGATAGTCAGTGTAGATTCTGCTGATTATAACACGCTGGTGGCAGGGCGTGGGGTGGACCATGCTGGGTCGTGGAGGTAGTGGCATGGCGTGGTGTGGACCATGCTGAGTCGTGGAGTTAGTGGCAGGGCGTGGGTATGGCCCAATCGAAAGCGGTCCCTGAAACGTATCATTTCCTATGACTTTAATTTGGCCAAGTGAGATGTAATAAGAACACTGGCTGTGTGAAGAATGATTGGTTAGTTGGGCCTGAAGGCCTATCACCTGCCAGGGTCATTGATCAAGGCCGTCGATGTCAGTTCACTAACCAAAACGTCTGCAGCTCCTTCAGGAGTTAAGGATAGTTCTCATTATCTATAATGAGGAGGATCAGGGATTCATCAGACTTATAAGTGGTGCCAAGGGAAAAATATTGATATAGATGATATGAAGACAAAGAAATTCAAAAAGAAGATAACGTAAATAATTGTGAGTAATGTGAATAAGAAAAACAATAAATAAAGATTTGCAAAGGAGTGTATGATGAAGATGTTGTTTATAACTGACAGGCAACCCTCCTTCAGATAATTTCAGTTTAAATTCTTTATCTTTGGTTCATAAGCTTGGATCTAAAACTAGAAACTTCATCAAGCAAACGGGAGTGCTTTGGAATTTTGTGTGAGAATATGGATCACCTTTGCGCTAAAGACTGAGAGCATATCCAGTATGAACCAAGCTAGACGGGTGGAATTTCAGGTCACCTCTGAAGTTAGGCAAGATTACCACGACCCATACAGTTGATGCGAGGAGGCTGGAGGAGTAGGAGTGTGGTTTTAAAGTGGACTGAAAAATTCGGAGGGTTATTATCATTATTATCCTATAACCCCAGGACCCATTTTCCAGGGGTTCCTGTAGCCCCAAGGCTGCGTTATTATCAGTAACAGGGAAAGGATGGACTCCTTTGGAGTGAGAAATCCTTCATCGAGATTGTGCTCCGAGGATACAACCTCGCCGAAGGTGACTCTCCACTCTCGGTGTAACCACAAGCAGGCGGAGCCCGGCAAACAAGATCAGAAGTTCAAACAGTGGAGAAAGAAAAGAAGAAACTGGAATCAGTCAGCTCTGCAGAGGAGTTTTTTGAGCGTGGCTGCACCAAAATTAAGAACATTAGTTAAGCAGGAAGATAGATGTAAATTAGCAATTATTTATTAACTGAAAAAAGATTGTAGAAAAAAGAAATGAATAGTATATTTTGTAACAATGAAGGAACTATCAGTGGATACATAAATTTGTAGAACAAGGGATGGTAAAGTTATGATGATGAGGGATTTCAGTCCTAAAGGGATACATTGAAGGAATTCAGATACTCTTCGAGACAGTCATGAACACACAACTTCGTAGAGTGTATACAGGAAAGTGTCCTGCATGGACGTGTCACTGAGCACACTAGAATAAGAGGGGCTGACATGCCATCGTTTACCAGATATCATCTTCAACACTTAAAAACATGGGAGTTGAGAATATCGTAACATATTGTACACCATTTGGAAAAAGTGGTCATGTAACGCTAAAGTTTAGTTATGTGGTAAATGAGGACAATAACAGAAATGAAACCAGACTCAGAAAGGAGATATAATCATGGAAACTACACAGAATTAAAGAATTTCTGCAGGGACATAGACTGGGGCATGGAATTCAATAGCCATGATATAGATCATTTCCCACGGAAACTTTTGTGAAATTTACAGTGAAGAGGGTACTTTTAGTCTCGTATACATAAGGGTAGATACAAGAAGAACGTGGTTCAGTAACAAGATGTCAAAAAGCGAAGAGCTTAGGTACGTAATGTGCAGTAGATATAGGTAGCACTTCAGTCAGCCAGCACTGGAATTTTGTAAGACAGCAAGGAATGAGCACAGAAAAATAGAGGAGGAGGAACAGAGGAAATTTTAAAAGAAAATTGTGGGCAAGATAGGAAATAATCCAAAACTATCGCATGAATTCATCACGAGTAAATTGTCAGTCAAATAGCAGCCAATCTGCCTAATGGATTCAGAGGAAAAAGTTCTTTAGGATGATTTATAGATATATGCAAGGAACTTGAATTGACAGGCTCGAAGGTGTTGTCAGAGCAGAAGACACTGTAGCCACAACACCAGTGAGTTAGAAGGTGAAGGAGGTCTTGGAAAGCAGTGAAACATCTTGTAAAAAACATATACAGAAACCAGGGTCTTGACCCATTTAAGGCTTATGATCCTGATGAAGTGTATATGTATTGAAGTAGCGTGCAGATATGCTTGACAGGCGACTTTAAATGTTCTTCAGGATGTCACTGGAGGACTAGAAAGTGCCAAGGGAATGGGAAAAGGCAAGTTTTATAACCTGTCTCTAAGAAAGGAGACCAGGAAGTTGAGCTGAACTACAAACCAGTCTGTCTGATAAGTGTGGTCTCAGAGATCCTGGAAAGATAATCAGTACGCAATTGGATTTCTACTTGCAAAGGAGAAACTACCTGAGTGAGAGACAAAATGGATTCGGTGAAAGACTGTACATAATAGACCTCTTTGGCTTCTGTGAGAGAGTGAATTACAATCTAGACAACAGAGAACGTTGGGTGGATCGAGAGCTCCTAGACTGCCAGAAAGCATTTGACAGTGTCCCGCATAGGAGTTATGGTACAGACGCTGGATCTTCAGGCAGGAATAAGGGATAGACTGAATCGATGGATAGAAAATTACTTCGATGGAGGGAAACAAAGGAAGCATGTCAGAGTAGCCTTCTCAAAACGGATTGCAGTCACCAGTGGCGTGCTGCTGGGTTCAGTCCTCGGACCTTTGCTCTTCTTGATCTTTGTAAATGACTTACCAGAAAGATTGGCCTTGTACCCGGATATGTTTGTAGATGATGCCGAGGTCATGAAGGAAGTAAAGTGATGAAAATTTGCTTCAACATATAAGGAGACCTAGATAAGCTTAGGAATTGGTCTGGCTTGTTTTTGACGAAATTCAACCCGAGTTAGTACAAAGTAATGAGGATAGAACACCATGTAAAAAAGCCATGATTATCTAGCTCTAGGTATCCGTGTGTTAGAGGGACGTGTACCTAATCAAAGACCCACCGTAAGAGAACTCTAAAGGAGACAAACTGTCTTCTGTATTTAGGCCAAAACCAGAATATACATCCAAGGTTTGGTCGCCGCACTTATAGAGAATGTCTGGAGGAGGGCAACAAGGATGACACCAAAGTAAGGAAAGCTGAGTTACTGTGAAAGGTTAGAGGCCTTAATTCTTGTCCACCATGGAAGAGGTGAGGAGAAAGATGATGCATGTTCACAGCCTCTAAAGTTTTAAAGCCTAGTTTGATGATGTCAGTAGTGAACATCAACTGTAAACCCTTCTTGATGCTGTCTGCAGGGAGCAGTTCTCGATGATGTCATCAGTGAACAGTTCATGATGTCTGCAGGAAACAGTTCTTCGAGAAATACAAAGGAAGAACAAAAGTGGTTATGACGTGAACGTAAGCAAGAAGCTTGTTAAAGTAGCGGAGGAATGGAATGAAATGAGTAATGAAATTGTGAATGTGGAGAACATACAGGGATTTAAAAAGTCGTATTGGTAAATAATGTTCAAGAGATGGGACCCCACGAGTGTAGAACTCCCTCCCCGTAGAGTACAAATAGGTCATTACCATACTGGGTGGCGGTGGAGGAGCTGGATGGACCATACTGGGTATTGGGGATGGTGGCAGGGCGTTGGGTGGACAACGCTAGGTAGTGGAGATGTTAACAAGGCGTGGATATGGACCACAGTGAGGTCCATACTGGTCCGTCACCTTGCTTGCAGCCAAGAGTGTGACGAAAACCCTCTTGGCCACCACACTGCCCACCTTACCACCTCTTCCTTTACTCTTCAGTGAAAATCTTGCTGAAAGTCGAGAGAGCGGTGAAGTTTCATTAAAGAGGGAGAATATATATGTGCACAGTGACTTTACCGTGTGTTATGAAATGTTGGAGAGTGTGAGGGAGGCGGGGAGGCAGCTGTGGTGGCGGCAGGGCAGGCAGTAACTCTGGCCCATACGTTATCCCTGTCGTCGCCATATTTACCACCGCCAATGTTTCTGCCGTAATGATAGCAGAGGGTTTATGGGCCGCCTCTCTAGCCCGGAGCTTTACGGCCCACGTAATCCTGGGCCGCTCCCCCCATCTCCCCCGCTACACAAAAACATAACGCCGGATGTTGCTGAATTTTGGATGTGCAGTTTATTGTAACGGATGTATTGATCAACGGAGGGCACCTGAGGGAGGGTTTGGAGCCGGGCAACTGCTGTGGGGCTGCCCGAGGACCACCTCCAGGGCTACTGGTGTGGTGTTCGTCGTCTGGGCTGCCCCGAGAACCGCCTAAGGGGCTACTGGTGTGGTGGTTGACGCCCGGGCTGCCTCGAGGACCACCTCAGGGGTTACTGGTGTGGTGTTCGTCGTCTGGGCTGCCCCGAGGACCACCTCAGGGGCTACTGGTGTGGTGTTCGTCGTCTAGGCTGCCCCAAGGACCACCTCAGGGGCTACTGGTGTGGTGGTTGATGCCCGGGCTGCCCGGAGGACCACCTCCAACACACGAATGTCTTCTGGCTCGCCTCGCCAGCCCGGGAAGCCAGCCCGCTACATAACACATACACATGAGCTTCAAGGCCCGTGAACATCACTACACATACAGGAAAAGATTCAGTAAAAGCGTTGAAAACCTTCCTCACACACACACGGCCATAAACACCCGTGGCTCAAACGTTTTATTTTTGGACGTGGGTTATTGCTCTTGACCTTTCCGTCGCTGATTAAGGAAAATTAATGGGATAATGAAGTATCATATGCATGAATTAAGACGGTTTTGGGATCCACAATATATGGTCGTGATGTTGGGTTTCCTTCAATTGTTACCCGTACTAAACCATAAACATGTGGGAGCCCAGATCAACCCAGCCAGCATACCTCGCTGCTGCAACACTCAACGCATAATGCTTGCGTCCAGCCCAGAGAGACACTTCCCAGTTTCGTTCATTTTCCAGCTCATTTCAACAGGAACCATAAATGGTCTGTTTAAGGGGATTTCATTTTTATTTTATTTTATTTTATTTATTTTTTATTTTTTTTTACAGCAGTTCTCAATAAGACATTTTGAATAACAAGAAAAATCGCGAAGTTATGCTGTATTGACAACTTTTTTCAAAAATTCACGGTTAAAGCGCATATCAGCGACGAAAGCGTATAGCACAAACATGAAAACAAATTATATCTATCTGTCTGTCTATCTATCTATCTATCTATCTATCTATCTATCTATATATATATATATATATATATATATCTATATATATATATATATATATATATATATATATATCTAT
>JAYMFT010181079.1:0-12049 GCA_038088735.1 Panulirus argus
AATCAATCCCTTGTATAAACGGAGCAGCTGTTCAGAAGAGAAAAAGTTACGACATCTAAACAGTACACCCAGCTTCTACTACTTCTACTACTGATGATGTGTCCCTATCCTACATTCATGAGGTATCCCTATACAGTGATATGCCATATATTCTCAAACAGGACACTATCTTTTTTTTTCTAAGGCTCCAGTCACAGACAAAAGTCCACATCAAGGATGGGCCCTAACTGAAATATAGAGAGAATTGAGAGAGGGGGGAAAAACAGACAGGGAAAGTACTTATAATTTTTTGAGAAAATGAAAAACATGTCTCTTGAAATGAGCCAGGTCATAGTTATTGGGATTGATTATTTTTTCGAAACCTTTTAATGCATCTCATTTCTACATTGCTCCATCTCTAACAGGGAGTCATCATTATATACAAGAGTTGCTTTTAAAAAATAAAGTGCATAAGCTGAAATACTGAAATCCTAATCAAATAAAAAAAATAGAAATGCATTCCACAGGCAAATCTGTAACAGCCTTTGACCCACTTCTTCAATGTCTCTGACATTTACATAAGCTATTTAAGTAAAACAAAATTCTTTCTTACTTTCATACTTAATCACCATTTCCTTTGTTAGTGAGGTAGCAACAGGAACACACAAAGAAAGGTTGCATTTGCTCACATCCATTTCTTGAGATATCATGTGTAATACACTGAAGCCACAGCATGGATGATATGGATCAAGAATAGTGTGGGTGAAAGGAAAGATTGGAATGATGAAGTATGCATACGTTTGTGTATATGCACCTGTGAATATGAAGGTTGTGTGAGGTAAGGATGAAATAAACTGTTTCTGGAGGAATTTGAATGATTGTATAAATGGTTTTGAGATGGAGAGAAAGGGGTTGTAATGAGTGGTATGAATGCAAAGGTGGGATGTGATGAAATTGGCAAGAAAGGTAGTAAATGGGGAGTGCCTGGAATATATGAGAATGCATGTTATCTTGTTGATGTCTGTGCTTAGAGGAATTTATTCCTTGCAAACAGCATTTTACAATACAAGATAATCCACTGGTATACATGGATGACAAATGGTGGAAGAGAAGAGCAAAAGGGTTTGATTGACAATGTAGCAGTTTATGACAGGTTAAGAAAGGCTATGCTAAATGCTAAAGTTTTGAGAGGATTCTTTCGAGATTGTGACCATTTCCCAGTTCTTGTGGGGGATGAAGATCAGGGAGAAGTGGAGGTATGGTGTAAGGAAGAACGGAGAGATAAAAGTTTTGGCAAATAAGAAGATGAATCTCCTAAGATAGCTCCTAAGGTGAGTTTGGTGATATGGAAAGAGAGATAAGGGAGAGAGCAATATGGGGTAGAAGAGTCATTGGGTCCCTTAACAGAGTAATGAAGGGTAGAGTTGTAAGCATGGAAGTGATGAGAGAATTAAGGGACAGCACTGTCCTCCCAACCCTGACCTATGCAGCTGAAACATGGACATGGAATGAGTCACAGAGGTCAAGAATCCAGGCTGCGGAAATGAGTAATTTGATAAGAGCATGTGGTGTGACTAGATGGAATGAAGAAAAAATGAGAATGTGTATGAGAGATGCGGTATGGCAGGAAATGCAAAGGGACTGAATTGTGGAGTGGCAGAATGGGTGAAACATAATAATTTGAGGAATAGATTTTGCAAAGCCCTATACAGTGAGAGAAGAAAGTGTACTAAACTGTGTTACAGACATGAGAGGAGAAAGGCTGGAAAAGGTGACATAATTGTATCCTGAGTAAGTTTGGTAATATGGAAGGGGAGATGAGGTAATGAACAGTACAGGGTAGAAGATTTATTGGGTCCCTTTTCAGAATGATGGAGGGCAGAGGTGTATGTATGGAAATGAAGAAAAGTATTAAGGGACAGTATAGTCCTCCAACCCTAACCTACATAGCTGAAACATGGACATGGGAAAAGTCACAGGTGTCAGAGATATAGGTAGATAGATAAGTACCCATGATACTATCATTTACCCTATAACAGCGAGCAACGGATGACGTGCCACACCTATGCTCAAGTTCATCCAGGATTCCAAACTTTTACTTCGAGTTAAAGGTCTTCCTTCCCATCTTGGCAGGTTCACCTGTCATGGATACTTGGTGGATGCTTAAGCATAGAGATGACTGGTAGGTGACAGTGTAGACCTATATGAGTGGCAACTCACTGAAAGCTAGCACAGAAATGATGTGGAAGCCATTGTAGAATATGCAGCATTAGCACTATGAAACCAGTTGGGATAACATTATATCTGGATTGTGACATAACAAAAAAATGGAAGTAATTTTGATATTCATGCTATATTAACATCATTGTATGTACTCCTGCTCAATCCCAACACATATAAATCAGAGCTGCATTTATTGCATTATGAAAGCTAGGTGCTGCATTCATAGTATTATTACTATTCAGTATTGCACTTACTGAATGTAGCTGTCATCCAGTGTTACATTTAATTACTGTATTACAATACTCATGTCATGCCTTATTTAGTTATTACCTAAAATAACTTATTCTGCAATATGTAATATCAGATATCATGACTCTTATCAAACAGTATTATCTTGCAGTTACCTAACTCCTTTTTTCATCTAGCCTTGTTATATTTTGTTTTATGACTTAGGCTAGGTTAGGTATATGCTTTCAGTTTATATATTCTTTTTTATTTTCTGTATAAAAGTGTGTATATATTTAGAAAGACTGATGCACTGTACATATATATTCATATCTACTTGTGCTTTTTCTATCCTGTTTATCTGGTTCACTGCCACTTCCATACACTGATCATCAGACCACTTGATTAGACTGTCACCCTGGCTTGGCAGCGATCTCAGTAACCCTAGTTATGCAGTGGCCTCTTCACTTGAAGTGTTAATGCTATAAGCAGTTCATAATTAATCAAGCAGACTTCACATCATATATGAGACCCTGCATCACACATGGTGAAAGAAAGCTTCAGTGTGATTATTACCAATTTGGAAATAAGCTACAAAAATTTGTGTGAAAGAGACCTAGATGTCAACATTGTACTTAACTGGTCACCAGATCTGCACATCAGGAGATCTATGAAGAACACACTGTCTAGTAGTAAATATCAATATTGCAGAAAAGTATGGGGATAAGAAAATGTTTGGAGTGCTATTCACAAATTGTATCAGACAAAAACAACATTATGCCTAAATCAGGTCATGGCATCTAAAGAATCACAAAGATCTGATTGAGAAGGATCAGAAAACAGCAAGTAAGTTTGGTACCTGAATTAAGAAAGCTGTGCTACAATGAGAGGTGAAGTGCTAAAATTTGTCTAGTATGGAGGAGAAAGAGGAAGGGATGACCTAATTACAGCCTACAGGTTTCTAAATCAGATGGATGACATACACAATAAACAGTTGTTAATGGGATACAGTACTAGAGTAACCAGGAGCTTCAAGAAGCAAATGGGCAAGATGCTTATTTGAAAGGATGTAAAGTACTGTAGTATCATTAAATGTAATGGTCATGGATAGTTGAAACAGACTAAACAAGGAAACTCTGAATGTTGGTAGTTTTCAAAGGTTCAAAAGGTTACTTGATTGTCAGAAAGTTCAAGAACTCTTCTCCTGTACTGTACAAATTGTTAATTACACTGGAAAAAAAAGGAGTGCTTAGAGACCTGTTCACCCACACTCTATCCCTTAAACACATACCATCCCAAACAACGTAAACATACGTGTTCCCACAGTATTTCATTCCATTCAGGTTTAAAGTATAGGGGTAAAGAAACAAGAGGGAAAATATTTACATACCAGAGCTAAACTAAACAATGCGTCTCATGTTTGATCTCGCATTTGAAGAAACATATAGATACAAGAGAGAAGGCCCTTGCAAATATTTTTCCAAGTATTCTCCCAGCTCCAAGCAGGTAAGGCATATGGTCCAGATGGCATATCTCATGTCCTAACATGACATGAGCTCGCTCTAGTCCTTGGTTGCTTATTTCACCTCACTCTAATAAACCAAACTTTCCCTTCTTGGAGGGGTACTGTGATGTCACCTATCCCTAAGACACCATTCTAATTCTTCTAACTATTGTCCCTTCACTCTCACTTCTGTAATCTCTAGAGCCTTTGAAACTCAATTCAACTCTCACTTTCTGAAATACTTAGAATCTCACTCCCTTCTGAGTGTGAAGGCAGCATTCTGTGTATGGATGTAGTGAGAACAGAAACTGGTCTCACTCGATGAATCAACTTGGCAAGTAAAGTGCAAAAATAAGCGCATATAGAAATGTGGCAGTCCATGTGTTACTATCAGACTGGTTACTGGGAGAGGATATGCAGCCAGATGAAACCACAGAAAGGTATGCAGGGTCTGATTGTGGACAGGGTGCTGTGGTTTTGGTGCATTACATATGATAGCTAGAGAATGGATGTGAGGTCTTTTCTCCTGTTCTTGGCACTATCTCCCTAATGCAGGAAATGCCAAATACATATGAAAGTAAAAATAAGAGGCGAATAAAAGTGTTAAACTTTTCATCACAACATATAATGTCAGTTAATTAACTAAGTGCTTCAATTTATCTTTTGCTTTAAGGCATTCACTTAGCTATTTCAGTATTTGCTTTCCTCTGCCTCTTAGCATACTGTTCAAATGATACTTTTCTCCTCTTTTCAGCCTTCTTTTGCTGGTGTGCAAATCTTGCCAAATCATTACTTTGCTATGTGCTTTTGTCGGTATCTTGGCCCCCCCCCCTTTTTTTTAGCAACTCATACAACTGCTGCCTCAGTTTCATTTTTTTCCTGATTATTTCTTTATCATTTTGTGACTATCAACTGGTGCTTTTATGCCACAGCAATTTCTTTTAAATACTGGATCATACATATAAAACCCCTGTTCTCTTGAAAAATTCAATGTCAGTGGTACCCCTTAAATGAAAAGATTATTTAATTGCCCCCAACTCCAATATGCTCCTGTTTGGTCAAATATTTGGATAATGAAAGTCAACCCAATCAAATGCAGTGACAAATATGAGGTAAGGTGAAAGGAATCCATTTATAATTACCATCTTCCTGGAGGAAAATTCCCAAAGTTTGTTTATTACAGGAAATTGGGGGCTGACATAGTACATATAATCATTAAACCATAATAGGAGAACAGGAGAATAAGTATGTTTGCCAGTATTAAACCTGTCTTCATATGTATGAACATGATGATGTCCAATAAGCTATCTGTAGCATATGGAAATATACATCACCAGTCTGGTTATTCCATTTGTAAAACCATATAATTCTGCAGAAGATCCCATTGGGGCAACAAAATATAAAAGGGAGTTAAAGAAGCAGCTCTCACAGAGGTACTTATGCTGGAAGAGGGAAGGAAGATTACAACCTTGAAGATTCTATATCTACTTGACAACAGGGATACTAATTAACTTTTTAAAGTAAAAATGAATGTAATCCCTTGAAGGGCATGCTAAAACACCGAGGAAAGATGCTTAGAAATTTTTCTACAGTACAGAAAGATGAATAATTGGAACAAATTAAAAACAGCAAATGTTGAAGATTAATGTTCCTTTAAGATTTCTGACAGTAAAGAAAGCTAAAGAGTGGAGGATTAATGAGTGCAGAACTCCTCTCTTTATTGCAAAAATAGGTACTCTGTAAACAAGAAATTACATACATGCATACACACACTGAAAAGACATGTGACAGTTATAGATGGTAAAATTCAATTATGAGTAATTTCATGCTATGACAGCATACACAATAATAACATACCTCTTATTCCTAGTGTCTGGGATTGGGCGATGGTATGAGAGACGAGAAGATATGAGTGTGTTGAAAGCATGAAGACGGTAACCCTTCTCTTTTTCCTGAAAATTATTTTATAACATCAATTCTAACAGTTATTTAACAATGTTATGTTTCTTTCCCTTAAAAACAAATAAGAATATCCCCTATCTCCATTCATTTGTTGGGAGTGGATGCCAGATGGGAGAAGACCAAAAGGAAAATCAAGAGAGAGATGGAAAGAAACAGTTGAAGAAGCCCTCAGTAGACGTGGCTTGCCGAACATAGAATGTTTGAGTGAGGAGATCTTCCAAGATAGAGCCATATGGAAGAACATGCTGGTACCAATGACAGGCTTAGCCTAACCGGGAGCTGAAGTCAAAGTCAAAGTCATATTCCACTTCTGAGTACACTACTTTCATATCCACGTTATAAAAAAAAATTTCATTACAATACTTCATATATCAATAATTCAATAATCTACATTAGTAAATTCCAAATCATTTGGACTGTTTTTCTAATAATGTATCCAGGGGAATCCCTCAGAAACATAGACCACTTGTTGCAAAACTTGTGTTGACAGTTCACACTGAAGTTGCTGCATATCACTGAATAAAAATTATGTGACAAGAAAAGCATACACAGCAAGTCAGGTGAAACTGGTAAAAAATAAATATAAAATTATCATGACTTAAAAGTAGGCAGAGTACAAGTTCCTGAAATAATATGACTGAATCAATCATAGAAGAATGAATGCCAAACAGGGGTATAGTGTTGAGATCTGTGTAATATAATGGGATTACTGCTTAGAAAGATGTTGGGAGAGATGTTTATCTTTTTGGCTCAGTTAACACCAATCCATATTGATCTTTTTAGTTTCTCACAGCTCTCCTGCCAATCATCCATGTATATGCCCTCTTCTGCTCTTAATGGATCAATGGAACATGTGCTCCTTGATTCTGGTTTTGCATATGAATGAAAATATAATCTTTTTTTTTACCTCACCAATGGCTTCTCTTCTTTTTCATGAGTCCTGACTTTTCAGATGAATGGTCTACATCCACTAGTTAATTCTACATTTTCTTTGCTGGGCAAGCTATGGCTTTCTCAGAAGGTCTGCAACTTACTTTTGCATACTATATAAAGATTTCCTTTCTCATTCTAGTCTGGGAACTTTTGTCCTTTTTCTCGCAAGTTTATGTCTGTTGCATGTTTGGAAAACATCTGTGGTTATACATTTAACACATTTCACTAGCATTTGGAATTCAAAGGCTTCCCGCTAGATTGCAGACATCTTACTAAATACTTTTTCCCATTTATGTTTCCAATTAAAAGAGATAATTGCTACACTCACCTCTATGATGACATATATTCTGTAACAAGCATTCAAAATCCATAATTGTTTGTGCTTCTAATAAGTTGTGACTGTACCACAGCATATCTGAGATGGTGTTGTCAAAAAATTAGTCAACTTTGGCAGACTAAGAGAGAATTGGTACACACTCTACATTTCTTACTTTTTCTATAAATTCTTGTGGTATTACTTCAAGTGGATTAAGTATTGATGCAATGACCAGGTCACAGTTTTTAATCTTGATAGCAAACACTAAAAACTACATTCATAAAATTCAAGGGCTCTGTTGTTAAAAGAGAATCCTTAACATACAATAAAACTCCTCAACACGTTCTTCTTCTCTTCTTGCATCAGCATAAAATGTAATTTGGGACCTAAATCTCACTGTTCATTTGATTCTTAACAGTTACACAGCAAGCATGGTCCAAAAATCCCATTACTGAGAGAGCAAAAAATGAGAAGTAATTTTCTCTCTTTCCTTAAGGAATAATGGATTATCATTTAAAAGTGGCGACAGTTTCAAAGAAAAATATATTATTGCCCATTTGTTGGCTTTGTTTTGTGCTAAGTGAGCAACTGGAGGGGGCATAAATGAAGAATGTGACAGCTGCAGTTAACAGAAGAAGACATGGCATTGGCATTTCTCTCTAATAAGTTTGTTTTCTTATTATAATCTTTTTTCATGCACAAGGACAGTAAAGATTGGTTAGAAACATAAACCTTTTTCTTTTTCATAATCTTTAATGTTTCCCATGTTAGCAAGGTAACACCAGAAAAAGATGAAGAAAAGGCATCATTCATTCTCTAGCTGTCATGGCTAATGCTACGAAACCATATATCCAGCCACAACTAGGAACCGTTTGCCCACTTCATCGATGTTCCTCTGTTCTCTTGTTTTACTTTCACTATTAACCTCCTTCCAAAACATCTTTATAATCTACCTGAAATTTGTAGATACTCTCTTAACCCAACTCTTCTTCTTTTATGTTGAAACTATCATTTGTTTTTCTTTACAAACCCTTCATCTTCCTCTTGACTTCTTGCCACTTCCTCTGGTACATCTCCCAATCATTTTCACTTCTTCCCTGCAAGTTTGGCCCATACACCTCCCTTTTTTCTTTCACTTACAATTTCTTTTTGTTATCCCACCACTCACTACCCTTTCTCACCTGCCCACCTTCCACCTGCGACACACTTCTCTCGCTCATGCCAGCACTGCTTCCCTCAATACCTCCATTTCTTCACCCACTCCCCTACCTTCGTTTACTCTCATCTTTTACTATTCTACACTCAATCTCCCCAGGTATTTCTTCACACTTGCCTCTCTTCCAAGGTTACTTATTTTCACCAACCTCCTCTCACTCATATCATTTCCTCTTTTCCAAAAACCTCTGCAAATCTTTACTTTTGCCTCCATCAGGCAATGACCAGACTCCCAACAGCTGTTCCTCTTAGAACATTCACATCTAAGAGCCTCTTTTGTAAACCTATCAATCAGTATGTAATCCAGCATTGACTGCTTGCTATCTCTCTACTTACCCAAATATACTCGTCTGTCATTTCAAACCAGGTACTTCCAATCACCAGTCCTTTTTCAGCACACAACTCCACATGCTGTTTACCACTTCCATTCATCTTACTGAATACCCTATGCCCTCCAGTTTGTACCTTCAACTGCCACATTACTTACTTTTGCATTTAACTCATCCATCACTAATACCCAATTTCTTGCATCAAAACTGCTCACACACTCACTAAACTGCTCCCAAAACACTGACTCACTTCCTAAGAACCCTCATCCCCTCAAGATTAAATGCTTGCCCTTCTCCAGGGATCTTGCAGTTACCTCCCTCACTACCCCATTAATAAACAAATTGAACAGACATGATGACGTCAAACATCCCTGCCGCACACCAACCTTCGCTTGAAACCATTCGCTCTCCTCTCTTCCTACTCATACACATGTCTTACACTCATTCTTACGTACCTAAAGTTTGGCATTTATTGTTTACAAAAAACACATATGATATTTACAGGATGGGCCAACCCCAAGAAAATGCAGTGTACCTGCAGTGGGGGCACTTGGTAGATGCCACAAATGCATAGAATCCCTAGAAAAGGTACACAACCACCCACAATGGTCACTATTGGGATAATGAGACCTTAAGGTACTTCCAATGGCTCATCCTGTGTTTAGGTTGCCATGTATTACCAGCCAAGATAACCTCAAGCACATGCTGAAATGAACCTGAGGCAAAACAGTGCATGCTTTGATTGAAGACAATAGCACCCTACCACACTTGCTTCAGTCAAAAACAATAGCACTGAAAGGGTTTTAAAAGGCTTTAAGACTTTAATTTTCTATTTTTAGACAGCACTAAAGCATTACTCATTCCATACAAATAAGCACTCACTGCAACATTTCCTAAGATTAATTCCCATAGCCACATGTAAATTTCTTTCTAACATATCTTAGTCTCACTGTTAACCATATTTTACTTATCATCCTATCATCAGCAGTAATGCTGCAAGTTTAATTTTTTTCAATACTTTTAGGAAGGCATAATATACATGTTCATTCTTTTCCAGTGTTAGTTATGCCTAGCCATGTAGGTGCAAGCACTACCAGTATTGTTTTACATGTATTTAGTTGAAATTAAATTTCATCAGCTTGTACCAATTACAAATGACACATAACTACTTCTCCCATGGTCATGACCACAGGTTTGCAGGTATACTCATATATTTTCATATTTTCTTAAGTGATACATAATCTATAAATATCAAACTTTCAAAAAACAAAGTTAATAATGGGACTACTGTACAGGATTCATGACTCATTAAATACCCACCTGGAATGGAGAGGTAGAAACTTTTCTGGAAGACCAGTGATGGAAAGGCGAACACTGCATGGTTAACCCAAATATTCTTAAAATCAGGAAAAACAATAGAAACATTTTCCACAAAATCCCAGCTAGTAACAAGAGTTTCTTAATACTATGAACTTTTACCTCCATAAGAAAACAAGAAATAACCTACTCCCTGCAAAAGAAAGAGTTTAGCACAAGAAAGAAACTATCTCTAACCTCTTGGTCTTCAGGTGTCTTCACCAAACCAAGCTCTGCTAATACAGCTTGATCGATGGGAACTTCTGCCTTTTCCTTTGTTTTCATACTCTCCTTATTTTCTCCTGCTTTCTTAATTTCACTTTTGCGAAAGTTATCACTGTTTTCATATTTCCTCTTGCTGGTTTCAAATGCGTTTTTCTTTTTATTGATTTTCTTATAATAGTCATGATCCAATCTATTTCTTGGTGGCTGTTTGATGAACTTTTCTTTAACAGGCCTCAGCTCTGAGCGTCCCTCTATTTCCCTTATTTCACTTGGTCTTTCAAGCGGTTTAAAAGCTGCACTATATGGCCCTTGTGGACCATGAGGTATAACTTTATGATGAAACTGAGGAAAAGCAGCTGATTCCTGCAAAAAAATATCCAAACTAATTACTATATAAACAAATCAGATAATATCTAATAACTATTTATGCTGTCAGTTAATAACTACAAGATTTAACCGAATGAGCTTCCATTAAAAATATTATCTCATATGAAGGTCTCGCATAATATGGCAAATTTATCATTTTCTTCAATCTACATCAGTTTCCCATGTAAGCAAGGTAGTAAAACAAAATATAAAGAAAAGTCACATTTATTCACATCTACTCTCTGGATAACAAGTCTTATGCACCAAAAACTGAGCCCCCAACCACAGCCAAGCCCTGTAGACCATTCCATGATATCCCATGACCACTTCATAAGTCTTGGTTCAACCTACTGGCAGAACATCACCCCCTGTATACATCATTGCTCAAGTTTGCTCTGTTTTGTGCACACCTTACATCCTCTTAAAAACCAATACCTCTTTTACTCCATCCTCCCTCCATTCTGATACATATATCCTCTTTGTCTCACTTCACTCACCCTCTCCATATGACCAAACTATTTCAGATCATAATGGTTGGCTCTCTCCGTCATATTCCCCTTACTACCATATATCTCTTCCCTATTTTTCCTTACATGATCAATCCTCCCATATCCACCTACTGTCCTCAGGCATTTCCTTTCCATGCCATCCATCTTCACTTCTCTTGCACTCACGCTCCAAGATTCATCAGTAAGATTACTGCACCATCAAAACACCCATCTTTTCCTTTCACATATGCATCAATGCACTCAAGATCTTTGCTACACCTCCCACTGTATGATTCACTTGAGCTTCCATAGCTCCATCTCCTCCTATGTCCAATCCCAGGTATTTACATCTATCCACTTCCTTCAGGTACTCCCCATTCGAACACACACTTAAACCAACCTGTCTTGCTCTCCTGCTAATCCTCATTACCTTATTTATACCCTCATTAAAACTCAACTTCTTCCTTTTACACACACTCCCAAACTCAGACACCAGCTTCTGCAGTTTCTCTCACAAGTCTGCCACCAGAACCATGTCATCTGCAAACAGCAACTGACTCACCTCCTAAGCCCAACAAACCCCAACATTCTGTAGACCTGCCCCTCTCTATGTGACCCTCGCATTTAACCATTTCATTCATAAACAGAGTAAACAGCTATAATGATATCTCACATCCTTGATCCAGACCAACCATCACCTCGAACCACTCATCCTTCTCCCTTCCTACTCGCACAGGCTGCCCAGGGTCAAGCGCATAGGTTTAATTTCTTATTTTCGAGTCACGGACTAAAGGCCACATCAAGGCCGGGCCCTAATTGAAATATAGAGAGAGTTGAGAAAGGGGGAAAATCAGACAGGGAAAGTATTTACAAATTTTTGAGAAAGTGAAAAACATCTCTTGAAATGAGCCAGGTCATAGTTATTGGG
>JAYMFT010181090.1:0-12049 GCA_038088735.1 Panulirus argus
CGGATAGGAACTGGCAAGAGTACTTATGTGAAAAAAGAAGTAATAATAATAAGCAAGGTATGATCAGGTGTGTGGTGCTCGTAAGAAGAAGATGGTAAGACTAGCCCAGTAGTCCCGTTTCGATGAGACAGGAAGCTTGAGACATACTGAGACCAAAACAAAGCAAGTATATGAATATTCTATGACAATTTGGTGATGTGTTGGGGTAAGAGAAACACAGATTGAATGGGAAACATAATACTGATTCTAACGTTTCGACAGAGTCTTCGTCACAGAATGAGTACAGAAGAACGGGACTCCAGCTTATATATGTGTCATCGTCAGCCTCCACCCCCCTGGGTACTTGGTGTGATCTCCCAAATGCTGAAGGCTCTAGTCACGAACAAAAGTCCCCATCGAGGCCGGGCCTTAATTCAAATATAAAGAATTATGAAAGAGAAAAAGAAAAGACAAGGGAAAGTATTTACGAATCTTTGAAAGAGTGAAAGACCTTTCTTTTGAAATGTGCCAGGTCAAAGTTATTGGGAAAGACATGGGAAGGTAGAGAGTTCCATAGCTTTGGTGTGTAGGGAAAGAAGCAGGTATTAAAACGGGCCACTCTTGACTTGTCGATGGCCACAAAATAATCAAGTGATGCAGCAGCTTGCCAAGTATTGGGTGGTCTAGCTAATGGTGGGGGCATACAAGCAGCCAGCTCTCAGGAGCAAAAACCAAAGTAATACCTATAGAAAAGGGAAAATGAACCAACATTGCAGCTTAGGGCAAGGGGATCAAGTTTGGAAGCTAGCCTGGGACAGTCTATAAGTCAGACTGCTTTCAACTCAGTTCTGTCAAGTTAAGAAACAGAGCTAGAACCACCCCAAATGTGAGAGCAGTACTCCATACAAGGACGAATCAATCCCTTGTATAAATGGAGCAACTGTTCAGAGGAGAAAAAGTAACATCTAAACAGGACACCCAGTTTCTTAGAGGCAGACTTAGCTATTCCCATAATGTGGGGTTTCCAAGAAAGGATGGATGTTACAGTAATACCAAGTATGTTCATCAAGAGGTTAAATTACAGAACTGTCAAAGGAGATACGGATCTTTTGTTGTGGAAACTGTGTTGGTTATTTGATATAATTTTGTGATTCTCTAGAAAAGTGACAATTTTATTTCATATTATTTTTCCATCATTTAACCTAACACTGACGTTTGACTAGTTGGGTGGCATTTCAAGGCGCACTTTTTGTCTCCTTTATGTATATATAGGAGTAACATTTGCTAGTTTCCAGTCAGTTGGCACCTGACCATCCAATAGAGATTTATTGAATATTTTTGGTATGTGTTATATCAGCTGTCAACTGCCCTCTTATAAAAATCTTGGAGCTAAGTTATCTGGGCTGCTGGATTTGTTAGGATTTAGTTGGTCCTGGTATTTTAGTATTTCAGAGCTCTTTATTTCTCTAACCTTCAACTCGTTTTCATAAGATCCTTGAAACATCTTCACTGGTTGTGGTATTCGAGATGTTTCTACAATTGTAAATATGGAGTTAAAAGAATAATTTAGTATGGTAGCCATTTCCTTGTTGTCAGTAGTTTGTGTGTCATGTTCGTTTCGTAATGATCCAATTCCTTCTTTTACTGACTTCCTTTGTCTTATATATTTAAAAAATTCTTTAGGATTATTCTTAACTTTAAAGTAAATTCTTTTTCTCTCTCTTGCATTTACTCTGTCTTATGACCTTCTTACACTCTCTTTGGATTTTTATTAATTCCTGGCAATTTTTATCGGTACCCATTGATTTGAATTTCTCATATGTTTTCTTCTTTTGGCAAATTAGTCCTTGTATTCTGTTCATCCATGCTGGTTTTGAAATGCTGCAAGTTCTCTTTGTAATTTGTGGAATGTGTTTATTTTCAATCTCGCGTAGTGTGTTTTTAGAATTATTTCACAAATTTCATACCTAAAGTTTCAAAATTTACTCACTTGTAATATGGGATCAAGAGTTTGTCATTTATTTCATAATCTAAATTTATCTCAAACCTTATCAAACTGTGATTGCTGTTTGGCAAACTCTCACCTACTTCGCAAGAGTTGATCAAGTGTGTGTCACTGGTGAGGACAAGATCAAGTATGTTTTTACCTTTAGTCTTTTTTTAATCAACTGTTTTAGAAAAGCATCTTCAATCAGTTCTGTTAGTCTCGATCCTTCTCGGTCACCTGTTAATGTGTTACAGTTTATGTTTGGCCTGTTTAAGTCTCCTATTAGTATAACCTCTTTACTGTTTACTATAGTTTGTTTCATTGTATAGCATCTTATCATCATCTCCTTGCTAAGGAGGTCTATAAATAATGCTGAGCTGTAGTTTACTTTTGAACTTGTCGGTAATGTCAATATAAAGAGAGTCATAAATGTGCATGTCTACTTTGCTTATCTTAATAGCACTTAGTTTGTTATCAATGTAGATCAAAACTCCACCACCTACCCTGTATAAGTGATCTTTTGTAAATAGTGTGTATCCAGGTATTGCTAACTTGGTGATTAAGTGTTTATTCTCAGAGTTTACCTACATTTCTGAGATTGCAATAATGTTTGGTTTTTCAGTCACTGCATAGGATATAAGTTCATCACATTTCATAATTATGCTCCAGGCATTTGTGTATATGAAACTTATTTCCCTTGGAGTTGATTTCTGGACTGAATTTGCCTTTTTTTTTTACTGTCAGTATGAGTGTCTGTATTTTCACTGTTAATGTCTACATGTGTAGCAGTGGGAGAGAGATGGTTCTCCATCTGTTTTGGGTTCGCTGCTTTACTCTGACCCTCCCTGCACTGGACCCTTCCAGCCTTGGTCCTAACAGTTACTTGAGAATTGACCTGTAGCTGTGCTAACTCGCTACTTTTACTGCCTGTGTTGTCCCAACTGACCCTACTTGACCTTTCTTTACTAATTCCTCTACTTGTGAGGTTACTGCTAATCCCTGAGGATCCCTGCCGTCAAGGTCACATCCATCCTCTACCACTACCTTTATAGAGGTCAAACTAGATGCCTTGTCCCTCAGATCCCTTTCACACTCAGCTTCCCCCTGCATTGACCCACCTCCCACAGCTACCCCCTCACTCAACCCCACTCTCCTAGTTCCTTCATTAGCTCGACTGTGATTTGCTCTCCTTAGTAATCTAACTCTATCGAAAAAAAAAAAGGCCTAATGTTCTTATCTAATACTCTGCCAAGATGGGCTTTCCCTATTCCATTTAAGTGAAGACCATCCCTAGCATACAGAGATCTATCATGAATAAAATGGTCCCACAGGTCTATACTAAACACACTAGCCTTCTACCTAAAAAAGAGTTTCGATTCTTCTGTTTATCCCTAGCATTCAACTGATGGTACACGAATCGGCATCATACCTTGGTAGCAATCTCGATATTATGACCTTCCTACGACTTTCTCTAAATTTACTTATAAGTTCCCTATACTTCGCTAATATTTCTTTCGATCTCCCATTAGCTGCATCGTTTGTCCCCACCTGAACGACAAAAATCACATCCTGGGATTGTTTGAGACTATGCTGTCAAACTTATCTAGGATGTGTTCTATCTTAGCACCTGGATAACATAGGTTCTTCCTATTTCTACCCTTCACACAGAACTCCTGCTCCTGATGTCTGACTATAGAGTCCCTGACCAGGATGATGCTATGATCATCCTATATTTCGTCATATAGTACGCTAAACCTATTGTGAGTGTAGAGATTGTCATCAGTATTAAGTAGCTCTTCAAATTAGGCAGCAATAAATAGATAAATCTAAACAAGAAACTCAGCAAGAAATGAGTGAGACTAGATGAAGATATATTTCTTTAGTGCCAAACTGGTAGATGAATGGGACAAACTAAGCCATAAGCAATGAATGGACAGAATATAAAAAGCCTAATGTTGCAAGATTGTGAAAATATATTAAAAGATGGATTCCATGAATGTAGAGAGTCCTTTCCAGTTATGCATTAGTATGTTTACACACAGGGTTAATGAACATAGCATGCATAAATCTAAGAAGTTGTATGATTTTAGAAAATGTTTAAGAGATGGGGCCCCATAAGTTTAAAACTCCCTATCTGTTCTATACAAATAGTACAAATATTATACACTCACACATCCACACACACACACACACACCCACACTAAGTCTCACTAATGAGTTTGGTGTGTAAGGTCCTGGGGAAATTTTTAGAAAGCAAGTGGTCTTTCTGCAAAGGGTAAATTTCCCAAGTCAGAAACAGTTTGGTTTTAAAGAAAGGAGGTCATGTGTAACTAACCTCTTAAAATTTTACTAGAGAGTGAGATCACTCCTGGACAAAAGGGAATGCTGGGTGGACTGTCTGTATATGGAATGCCAGAAAGCATTTGACACTGCCACACAAAGTAGGCTGATTAAGAAGCTCGGTCCCCAGTTGGGAATAAGGGAAAAACTCCATTGGGTAGAAATGATTTCAGTGGGAGAGATCAAAGGACATATAGAAGCCTTTTCCAGTGGGTTGAGGTAACCAGCAGAGTGACACAGGGTTTGGTTCTGGGACCATTACTCTTCTTAATCTATATTAATGACTTGCCTGAAGGCATGAATTCCTACCTGAATATGTTTGCATATAATACAAAGCTCATGAGAGAAGTGAAAACTGAGAAAGATTGCTTCAGCTTACAAGGGTACCTAAACTCTACTACCAATATGAGGGAGGGCTCAGACAGTAGTAGTACCAGTCCCTCCATGACCTTTCCCTTTTTGATATATTTTTTTGTATGTTGAAGGCTCCAGTCACAGACAAAAGTCCACATTGAGGATATATTTTTTTGTATGTTGAAGGCTCCAGTCACAGACAAAAGTCCACATTGAGGCTGAGCCTTAATTGAAACATAGAGAGAATTAGACCGACATCTCTTTGTATTCACTATATCAACATTTGTGGTTTCTCTAGAAACTTCTCTTTTGTTGAACACCATCTATCCAATACCTCTCCTAATATCTTACTTCTCTCTGAGACCAAATTTTATACTCACTGGCCCATTTTTCATATCAAACTATAATCTCCACTCACAATTCTGGCTTAAAGGCGGTGTCTGTGCTACTTCCAACACTATCACAGCTTTGATATCATGTGGCTCAAGGTCTGTCTCCCAACTACCACACTTTTCCTTTGCTTTGCATACTGCTCTTCAAATTCTAAAAATTTTATATTTATCTTCAACTATCTAAACTCCTACCATGAGACTGTGGTATCCTCTCACCAACAAGCCAAAATCCCCTAGCTAGGGAATTTCAGCATTCACCATAAGGTATGGTTGAACTCCTCCCATACGGATGGTGGGGAGATTGAAGCCTTTATGTCCTCCATTCTGAATGTCTAGAGCAAATTATCTCCCACTCCACCAATATTCCTGACTGCTGTGACCACTCTAATAATATTCTGGATCTGTTTTTCACCTCTAATTCTTCATGCTGTAACTACACAATCTTACTCCAACTGCTTCATTTGACCACACTCTCATAAATGTATCTATTTTAATGGTACTTCTCCCTCCAGCAGTCCCTTCTAAATGCAAGTATTGGCCCCTCAACAAAGCAGACTGGAATCCTTTACAAATATTCTTTTCTAACTTTCTTAGGGTAAATTACTGTCTCTTACGTGTTGATGCATAGCAGATTTATTGTTGCGGGAATGGAAGCATTTATCCCATTCCTCCAAGATGACCTCTTCTACCAGTCTTTGGTTCAAATGTTCTTGCTTGGAGGCCATTCACACAGGGGATCAGGCATACTGGGCTTAGAAAAACTCTCCTTCCTCTGGCACCCATTTAGCATTAATCACTGCTCATAAATAATGAAAGTATATTATCTGTGAGGCAAAGCATTTCTTTATTCAAAGGAAGTGTGATAACTTTTCCTTGTCATCCACTGATAGCTATTTCTGGTCTTTAGCTAAGGGCATCATAAAGAACTTCCATTGCTCTAACTTTCCTTCACTTCTCTGTCTCTCCCACTGACAAAGCAACTCTCTTTGGTTCCTATTTATCCTCTAACTCTACCTTAGATGGCTCTAACATTCTTTCACCCCCTAAAACTCCTCTGGTTAATTCTTTGCCCCTTCTTGTAATCTTTTTTTTTTTTAAACTGTCCAAAGGGCACTTCTTGCTCTGGACATGAGCAAGGCTTTTTGTATGGTCCTGATGGCATCCATCCTCGTATATTGAAAAGTGTGCCTCTAGACCTGCTCCTGTGCTTGCTCATCTGTTCCATTTCTGTTTAAAAACCAGAATTTTTTCTTCTTGAAAGCATTCACCCGTACATCCCATCCCTACTGTCGTTTTGATATCTACCATTTCCAATGTCTTTGAATCCCTTCTAAACTTCCATATCCTCAGACATCCTGAATCTCAATCTTCTTACTGATTACCAGTATGGCTTCCATAAGGTGACATCCACTGGTGATATTCTTTCCTATCTTACTAATAGGTGGTCATCAACCCTGAAAGTTTTTGGGGAATCCTACATAGTTGCCACAGACATATCCATAGCTTTTGACAGGGTGTGGCATCAGTGTGGCTTCTATCCCTCACTTTGCTCCTTCATATCTAGCTTCCTCTCTGGTTGATCTATCTCCATGGTTACTGATGCGTCAACCACTCCCCATTTCTCCATCAACAGTGGTGTCCCTCCAGGTTCTGTCCTATCTCCCAACACTTTACCTCCTTTTTGTCAACAATTTTTTTTCTTCCACAAATAGCCAAATGCACTTTTATACTGAGGACTTAACACTGCATTCCTTTGCATCCTTCACGTCTCTTCCCTCTTCTGTCACTTGATCTCCATCATATCTCAACACAACTTCCTCAGTAAACTCAGATTTGGACTGGTTATCTCAGTGAGGTAGACTAAATCTGGTTAAGTTTCATGCATCTAAGAACCTGTCTTTACTGATCTCTCTACTGAAAGTTCCTCACAGCTTTCCTTTCTCCTCTGACGGTTCTGTAACTTCACATCTTGACATAATGAACATATCTGGTATTACTGTAACATCCATTCTATCTTGTAAACCACACATTATGGAAATGGTTATGTTTGCCTCTAAGAACCTGGGAGTTCTGGTTAGCTGCTGAAATTCTTTTCTTTTGAACAGCTGCTCCATTTATACAAAGGATTGACCTGTCTCACTTCTAGGGTGGTTCTAGCTCTGCATCCTTACTGGACAGAGTAGAGGTGATAGCGGTCTGACTTACAAACTCCCCTAGGTGAACTTAAATACTTGACCCACTTGCCCTATAATGCAATGCTGTTTCACTTGCCCTCTTCTATTTGTATTACTTTGGTTTTTGCTCCTGAGAGCTGGTTGCTTGTGTGGCCAAACCACTAACTAGACCACGAAATCCTTGAAAAGCTGCTACCTCATGTGATTATTGTGTGACCACTGGCAATTCAAGGGTGGGCCATTTTGATAACTGATTCTTTCCCTACAATTCGAAGCTTTAGAACTCTGTACTATCTCATGTATTTCCCGATAACTATGACCTGGCACACTTTAAATGACAGGTTTTTTGCTTCCCCAGAATTTGTAAATACTTTCCCTTGTCTCTATTTTTTTTTTTCCCCCTCATTAACCTCCCTACACATTAATTTAGGCCCAGTCTTGATGTGGGCTTTACTCTGTGACTGGGGAAAAAAAGAAAAAACCCACCAAAGTTGGTCTGAAATGTGGTTGATGAAATTCAACCTGAGCAAATGTAAAGTAATGAGGATGGGGCAAAGCAAAAATAGCCTCAGTATGATCATTATTTAGCTGGAAATGAGCTTCAGGATTCTGTCTGAGAAAGGGACTTGAGTGTAGACATCATCCCTAACCTGATGCCAGTTAGGAAAACAGTTAAGGAGACAAATTGTCTATCTGCAAATATCAGAATATCTTTCAAGCATATGGATAAAGAAATACTTAGTAAGCTATTCATATCCTACATAAAGCTAAAATGAGAATATGCCACTCAGGTTTGACCACTGCACCTAAGGAAGCACAAGGATCTCAAAGACAATGTTGGGGGGCAACAAATATGGTACCAGAATTAAAAGAGCTAAACTACAGGAAAAAGATGGAGGCTTTAGATTTACCACCTTGGAAAAAAGAAGACTGAGGGGTGATCCAATCACAACCTTTAAGTTTTTAAAAGAGATCGATGAAGTGGACAGTACTTTGAGTTACACAGAGTTGCATAAATGCATAGACCACACAGACCCAAGGTCCAATGGAAGTGATCTGGCCTTAACGCTAAAAAAACGAGTGAAAAAAGTCCCCTTGTAAGCAGTAGAAGAAAAGGATATCAGAGCAATGATGCTATCCCCTCCCTCCAGTGCCTCTGGCACATGCTGGCAGGACAAGTAGAAAAAATAGATCGTAGGATTAATAAGCCTGAAGGAAATTTTTGTAGGAAAGTCATAAGGTAGAAAGAACATGAATATGTCATGCATCCCATTACCAATGACATGCATCCCTTCACTTCTTTTTTATAAAGACAGTACTAAGGATAAACTTGATCTCCAGTCTCTCAAGTTACTATGTTTATATAAATCCTCATGTTGAAGAATGATACAGTAATTCTTAATTACCCTCTCAAAGCATGACATGGGTTGATCAATGATAATATGATACCAAAACATGGCCAGGGAGAGATCAGCGGTTGAGAAGCTAGCAAGATACACCAGTGCATTATGATGACTGATTAAATGAATTATTCAATACGGGGAGTGACAAGTGATGACCAGGCCTAATTTTGAATATATTAAAGGTGTTGCTCTGAACATACTCTGGGAGCTTATTCCATGCATCAGTAATGTCATTGGAAAAAAATATTTTGCAAAGTCTAGATTAATTCAGTGATCTCTAAGTTATAATCCATTTTCTTTCATTGGTAATGCTGGCACTACTGTAAAGAAATGTTCAATACTGATGTATCCTTTAAGTATTTTGAATCATTCTATTAATTTTCCCTGGAAGTGCCTCTTGCTTAGGGAGAACAAGTTTAATTCTCACAGTTTCACATCATATGGTTTGTTATGCAAGGAGGGGATCAATTTAGTTGCCCTTCGCTGCACAGCTACCAATTTAAGAACGTCCTTACTTAACTGGGGGGCCCAAAACTACACTGCATATCTGAGGTGTGGTCTAACTAGACTTAGGTGTAGTGGCAATATCATACCCTTGCTTTTGTATGTAAAGTTTCTGTTTATAAACCTTAACATCCTATTTGCTTTCTTGGCAGCTTCATTGCAATGCTGGGAGAAATTAAAGTTACTAAATACAGTGATCCGTAGATTTTCTTGTGGCCCATCAGTTAATGATCAAATTTTTTGTTTAGGTTTCCTACTTGTAACAGCTGACATTGACACTTAATGGCATTTGCCATTTACTAGACTGTTCAATGATTTTATATAGATCCTCTTGTAATCTTAACCTATCTTCTTCAGTTAATATGGCACTGCTGATCTTTGTGTCATCTTCAAATTTGGACTAGTTTATTTAGCCCTTTGTTAATATTTTTAATATAAATGATGAAAAGTATAGACCCAAGTATGGATCCCTTGGGGACTCCACTCGTAACAGGTGACCACGATGATGATTCCCCATTCATTATGACTCTGCTTCCTAACATGTAACCAGGATTTTATCCAAGTCCCAATGCAACCAGTAATCCCCAAGGCCTGGGCTTAGTGCATCAATTTAACGTGGGGGACTTAGTTGAATGCCTTCTGAAAGTAAGAAAACATTATATCTATTGCTTTTGTCTTGTCATATGTATTGAATAATTCAAGACAAAATTCAAGGTGGTTTGTAAGGTATGATATGCATCTTCTAAAACCATGCTGTCTATTACTGACCAGGCTTGTTGTTCCAGATAGTTTACAATTTTATCTCTAATAATTGACTCCAGAAGTTTGCATATAACTGATGTGAGGCTAATTGGACGGTAATTACCAGGCAATTCGCGGCTTCCCTTTTTGTATATAGGAGTGATGTCTGCCAGTCTCCAGTCCTGTGAGACTGTTCCATCCTGGAGCAATTTATTGAAAACATGGGTTATTGGTCCAGCAATTTTGTGTTTGACGTTTTTAATCACTTGTGAATAGAAATGATCAGGACCTGGGGTTTTATTAGTCTTCAACTTATCTATCTGTATTAGTATTTCTTTAACTATGACAGTAAATTCTTGTATCGAGTGAGTGTTATTTATCTCTGTCTCAAAATTCATGTTGTTGCTTTCTGGCATAAAAACTGACCTGAAAACTTGTTCAGGGTTGTTACTATGCTTTTATTGTCCACAATGGGTTTCCCATCCTCATTTAGTAAGGGTCCTAGTTCACTCTTTATATGTTTCTTATCACTGATAAATCTATAAAGTCTTTTAGGACCTCTGTTACTAGCTCTTGCAATACTTACTTTGTATTCTCTCTTGGCATTTTTGATGTGGACTTTCTCTTGCCTTCTGATCTTATTGTAAAGCTAGATGTAGGGACAGAGCAACCAAAAACATGATATGAAATTCAGTAAGAAACTTGTAAATAAGGATGTAAAGAAATGCTTTTATGGTATAAGAGGTTTGATGAAGAGAGGAGATTGAATGTGGACATGGTTAACTCAGATAGCATACATAAAGTCAAGAGATGAATGGAAGTAGCGTTCAAGAGATGGGGCCCAATGAGTGTAAAACTCCCTCCCCATACAGCTAGATGTAGGGATAGAGCAACCAAAGAACATGACATGAAATTTAGTAAGAAACTTGTTAATAAGGATGTAAAGAAATGCTTTTATAGTATAAGAGGTTTGATGAAGAGAGGAGATTGAATGTGGACATGGTTAACTCAGATAGCATACATAAATTCAAGAGGATGAAATGTAAGTAGTGTTCAAGAGATGGGGCCCAACGAGTGTAAAACTCCCTCCCTATACAGTTCAAGTAGGTAATTACAAATAGGTAAACACACACACACACACAATGAGGACCTTAAAAGAGTAGAGGTGAGACAGGACTTAAAGAGGATATTACAGCAGAAACTAAACAAACCTCAATAATTTCTATGTTAATGTAGATTGGGAAATGAAGTTCAGTAGTCAGCTTCTGTGAAATTTACAGTTAAGGAGTATAGACATGGGTATCTCAAGCCTTAAGTACAGAAGGAACAGTAAGAAAGAAGTAGGAATTGTTAAATAAAAGATATCAAAAAGCAAAGAGGCTTTGAGATATGCAATGCCAAAGATACAGACGACACTCCAGTCAGCCAGCATTCGCAAGGTAGAGAGCAAGAGAGCACAGAACAAGTATTCCATGTTAAGAAAGGAGGATCAAAGAAACTTTGAAAAGAAGATTGTGGACAAGGCAGCTAAAATTTCAAAACTTTGCTGTAAATTCATCAGGAGTCAGATGTCAGTTAAGGAACAGCTAATCAGGCTAATTAGTTCAAAGGGAAAAATTGTATAGGATGTTGTAAGACATGTAAGGAACTGAGTAACAACTTCAAAAGTGTTTTCACAGTGGAAGACACTATAGCCCCAAGACCAGTGAGACTAACTGGGATGGGGATTTTGGAAGTCACTGAGATACCTAGAGAAGATATTAACAGAATACTTAAAGAACTTGACTCATACAAGGCTCATGGTCTTGATGAAATTTCATCACATGTTAAAGATCTGTGCAGATATAGTAGATGAACTACTTGAATTACTGTTTAAGATGGCAATGAAGAGAGGTAAAGTGCTAAGGGAATGGAAAAGGTCAAATGTCACAGGAGATGGGGAGAAAGAATACTTCCCACGTACTCCTGCGTGTTGTAAAAGGCGACTAAAAGGGGAAGGAGTTGGGGGCCTGGAAATCCTCCCCTCCTGTTTTCACTTTTCCAAGAGAAGGAACAGAGAAGGGGGTCAAGTGAGGATTTTTCCCTTTAAGGCTCAGTACTCTGTTCTTAGCGCTACCTCGCTAACGCGGTAAAAAAAAAAAAAAAAAAAAAAAAAAAAAAAAAAAAAAAAAAAAA
>JAYMFT010181101.1:0-12049 GCA_038088735.1 Panulirus argus
ATATATATATATATATATATAAAACTCCTTTCTAAAAATCCAGGGGCTCTTGCAGACGCAAGACTGCGCTCCACTCAACGTCAGGGACATGTTGACTGCTTTGAAGGGGGATGTTCCCTGACGAGACTACTCCCAGTGATCAAACCTCGCCAAAGGTAACATTTCACTTGCGGTGTACCCTCGAGCAGGCGGGCTCCGTTTATATATATATATAACTTTCACACAAAAGATTTTGTCGCATTTGTATTCCCAGCACTTACAGATATCAGACATCTTCAACCACTCAGAGCAACACAGCAAAATCCCTGACATCTGGCAATGGAACATACGTATTGCGTCTTTCAATCACTGAGGCCCAGTCCCTGGTCCTTTTGTGCACTCTATGTACTCTTTTGCGCCACCGTCCGCAGGATGGTTAGGTGTGCACAAAAAAAAAAAAAGATGCTGCTCTTACGGCAAAAATCACTGATTCAGAGTCAATCTGGAAGCTTGATAACATGACACTAGAACTAAAACCCTCCAAACTACCCATCTTCCCTCCTTCTAACGCCCTACATTACTTCTTTCCTCGGTATCCTAAATCTGTGAAAAAGTTAATCCACAACAGAATCAAACAAATTATCTCACTCTCTCCCATACACTCTGTCTCCACACTACCTGCTGACCTCACACAACATATCCAAGACGGTTTCAACCAACCACGGCCCCCTTCCCGCACAATACTAGTGGCAACAGACATCCACAAAGCACTTAACACTGTCCCCGGACACATACCCACATAAAAGATAATTGACACCACTCACCAGAAAAATGACAGAAAGTGTTCGGTGTATTCCATGGCTGGCCGCCATGGCTGAGTCACTCACAATGGCTTCACCTCTAAAACAGAAACACAACAAGGAGCTGGCCTTTCTCAAACCCTCCTAAATCTCTTCCTGCAAGACCTCCCATTATCTCTAGCAAACCGCAACATGAAGAGTCTCTCATATGCTGACGACCTCACAAATACAACACCGCGGCACCACAGTACCAGCATAAAATACGCAGCTCTACATTACATAACTGGTACATTGGCTCACCAAAAAACAAAATGCCTGCATCTCCACAGATGCCTTCAGTCACTCTTAACCCCAGACAGACACAAACCCAGCTCACATCCTCCAGTCACCTTGAATGGACAATCACTCCCACTGAACAAAATACAAACCATTCTCAGCACGAAAAAGACATAACATTCACTCCTCACAAAAAATCAACATCAACACAAAAGCAATCCACACAGATCTAATTCCCAAGAACAATAAATGGCAACAAATTTGGAAAGAAAAAACAAATCCCTCAACATCATCTAGAGACAATTCTTCCTCTCGCCTGTAAACTACGCCTAAAATGCCCGGTCGTATATAACAAAGTTGCGACCCACACAAACTAGTGCACTCAGAATAATCACTGGCTGCCTGCTAACCACAAACATTCAACGCCTACAAAATGAAACAAGGATCCTCCCGGTACAATCCCATCTTAACGTATTCGCCACTCAGGTTTTATGACAGAGCGCTAGACCCCTCCCACCCAAACCACTCCCTAAATGACCACTGACACCCGAGTAGAAAAAGCTTACCCCTGCCTTACACTTCAGCAACCTCTACTTACCGATCCCTCACAAACATAACACTGACAAAACACACACACACACACACACACACACTGAAATAACCCGACAAGCACTAAACATCCAACCTCCCAGCTCAGTCTTAAACTCCAACCCACTAGACATAAACCATCCGAAGCCACGCTTTTCCCGTCTATATCCTGGACATCATCAATCCCTAAAGCACACAAACACCGTTTCAACAAATCCCAAGACCCCTCATGCCTACCACAACGAAGAAATAAAGCACAAACTACTCTCGACCATTTGTGTAGGAGCGAGGTACGCTACCTTGAGCTCATGATAGACAAGTGCGCGCTCATTGCGCATTGGTGTTCATACATTTCGTGTGACATTGATTTTGGTAAAACTGCTGGTTACTGGGTAATGTGAGCCTGACAGGAAATGACTGATCGAGACCCCGTTACTCATGGACGTGAGAGGAAGGGTGTTCGATTACTAGCAATCGAATAGTCATTTCCCTATTGTGGGCAGTATTGCCTAGTTATTACGTACCCAGCTCCCTTACAAATGGAAGAGGTTTTCTATGGAAGTGCGTGTTCATTGTAATATATATATGCGTTAGTAGACTCCGCCTGCTTGGGGATTATGCCGCGGGTGAAAAATACCCTTCGTCGAGGTAGTATTTTGTATCAACAGATTACCGACTCATTGAAGAGCTTCTTACGCCAGAGGAGTCCACTCCTATCCCGTTTACTGACTGCAGCAACGCCTGGTCGCTGCAGGTATGTATACAAAACCCTCGAACCCCATTTGATGGGGATCATGCATCTACGAAGCTGCACTACGATCAGAGGCAGGGAGAGACATGGAGAAGTTGTCTTTGCCCATCCTCCTGAAGAGTGTGAACTCCTGAGGCACAAAACAAATGTGTCTAGACAAGTGAACAGCTGCAAGAATGTTGTGGACGTTAATGATATATTGGAGTAGAGGGGGCAAGTGACGCGACAGATAAGAGCTTGGAGTTATTCCAGACGTTTCGACACGACCGTCTTCCTCAGTGGAATGAGCAAGGAAGACTATTGTGTCGATACATCCGAATTAAACCTTTTACTCCAGCCTGTGATGTCAGTTACCACTTGTACTCAAAAATATGTCAACATAGAAAACATATATATATATATATATATATATATATATATATATATATATATATATATATATATAAAGCGAGCACACACACACACACAGTAGCAAGTGAGCCAACTGGACCATTTAGCGGAGATTATCGTGGCGCTGCCTTAACACTCTGGTACACTCGACCCAGTATATACAATGGCCAAAACGTCAACAATGTCCAACGTGTCTGCGATTCCCTCAGTGAGCCATTGTTACTGTGGCTTCACTCCAGTGGTGGTGGTGAAGTGGTGGTGAAGTTTTGGTGGTGGTGCTGGTGGTGACTCTGGGTCGTTGCTGGTCGTAAAGATGGTTATGACGAGTCGTTGGTGAAGGAAGACTGTTGGTGGTGAGGACTGTTGGCGATAGCAGCGCTGGTCATGGTGTTTTAGTAGTTGGTGTGTCCGTGATGGTATAGTTGGTGTTGGCGATGTGTTGGAGGTGGTATTGCTGGTGACGCCGGTGTGATGAATGTTGATGATCACTATTTTAGTGTTGCGGGGGAGAGGGTTTTACACTCGCGGTGGCCCGTCCCCTAACCTTGTACGTATGTCCCGTGTCTTGAGTCGTACGTGTGTATACACACACACACACGAACACTCCCCAGTCTAAGCCAGGGTCCTGTGTCAACGTTTGTGGTGTTGATATATCGTTACGGCAACGTTGGGACGATCTCGTGGCCTCAGAAGCATCCTTCCGACGAGGTACTGACTGATCCAGGATGTCCTCCAATGACGTCGAAGTCTCAGGGACACTTTTAACGACGTCTGTGCCCGAAGGACGCCCTATAGCGATGCCGACGCCTCAGCGACGTCCTTCAGCGATATCGACTCACGGATGGATAAACGCTGCCCATCAACTCACACATTTCTGGGATGTCCCACAGCGCCGCTGCAGTCCCAGGGATCTTCCTGTTGCCGATGATTCGCCAGCCAGACGCGGGCCCTTGTCTCCAAACGGCCCGATCTTCCCTTGTCCCCCGAGCTACAGGGGTATTCGCCAGGGACGCTAACGACGTTATCGCCACAGTATTGTCTCACGGGAACAGCGAGGTCTCAATATGCTCCAGAATCATACTGACGCTTCGGTGTTATCCTTCAGGAGTCTGGCGCGTTCAGAATTGCACTACAGCCAATTTACCAGAAGCGTTCTACGCAGAAGCCTTTGTTTTAAGGATCCCAAAAATGAATCTGGCGCTAATTGCTAGTCCTAAAAATGCATGATAACCTTTGTGACGTCCTCTGAAGACGTCGACACATCACGGATAATCTGTGACGTCGGAATCTTGGGATATATTCCTCAGAGACATCGAACCTTCGGATCTCTTTTGACATCGACGTCAGGAGCGTCTTTCAACACGTCAGCACGTCAGGGTTGGCTTTGCAACGACCCCGGGTGCTCGGGGACTGTTGTCGCGAGACCCGGACACGCCCTAGAGTGCGCTCCCGCCTGGCAAGGGACCCTCGAGCATGTGGGCAAAGGATCATCGGGCGTGGAGTTGATTTAGACACGTTGTTGACACATCCTCCCCGGATGAAGTGGCCGTGTCGGGTAGTCCTCAGGAGATGTGAGGGATTACCCGATTCCCCACACGAGTGATGATGAGAAATCCCTCCCGTCCTCTCTCTCTCTCTCTCTCTCTCTCTCTCTCTCTCTCTCTCTACAGGAACATTTACAAAAAAAAAAGAAAACTTGACGTATGATTAGAATTAGTCCCAGATGAACCACGAATCGATAACCATATAATGCAGGTGGCAGCCGAGAAGAATAGTTTTATACATCAAGCAAGAAGTGCGGTAAGCGCCACGCGCTAACCCTGCTATTCTGGCTACATCTCGTCGTAGGTACTTAGGTTGGTTGTCTCTTCCTGTCCAACCAAGACTGTGGTACTTCCAATTTCATATTTTCTAATCAGTCTCTGTATCATGGCTGAGGAAAATATATATGCAGACTAGTAAAAAAAAAAATCCTATTTCTTCCTGACAGACTTCAGGAGGTTGTGTGTCTCCGTGTGTGTGTGTGAGTGTGTGTGTGTGTGTGTGTGTGTGTGTGTGAGTGTGTGTGTGTGTGTGTGTGGGTGGGTGGGTGCTGGAGGGAGGGGTTCACCTTACAGGAGTAGACATTTGTCATCTCCAGAGCGCCACTCCGACGTAAGAGTACACTTCGGGTTTGGAGCGGGACACCTCGCTAGTGCGTCTGAGAGACAAGCTCAAGTGTGTCTCTACGACATGAGAAGCTCCACGAGACTTTCCAGACGTAGGAAAGCCTTTGACCAGACGGAAGTGCCAGCGGTGTTGGAGGACCTGGGTTGTGAGAGTTGTGAAAATAACCTTGGAGAGCATGGAAGGACTTGGTGCTTGTGTGTGACTGCAGGGACGACAGAAAACAGGAAAAGTCGTTAGAAATGAACTTCGACACCATTTGTTGAGGTGTATGATACAGTATGAACTGAAGGTCAGAGTGTTCACGTGTGAAACGGTACGACACTACGAATGAACGATTTTTAGAAATGTCCGTGTTGTTGATGGTACTGTGTTGTATCGGAATCAAGTGCCACTTCCTGTTACATGCCGCAATAAATGTTATTCTCATTCCAGTAACATAATTATTAGGAAATTTGTCTCACATTCAAGCTTATCAACCCTAACGGGACAATGCGAGTCGCAATTAATCATTTTGAATTTCATCCGGCTCATACGGGAAGATACTTTTTTACCGTGTAAACACTGACACAGGGGTTGTGAGAGTACCTTCCGTGTGAATTTAACAAGACGTCAGATCAAGGAAGAGTAAGCAACACTAAAAAAGGAAAAAAAAAAAACTCATCTGTTAATTAGCTTAAAAACGCTCTCTAGGCACACCCTCCATGACCATTCTCGAGGAATAGGTCAACTAAGCCTCGAGGTTGATATCTAGGTCGACGACGAGGTTGACCCTGAGTTTGTAAAGGTGACTGTAAAAACTAGCCGCTGGCCCCGCCTCGCCAGCCGTGCGGAGTGGGCATGCGTAACCCCTTTCCCCGAGGATGGCAACATCTCCCTCACCCAGGTGCAGGAGCTGGAACCACCTGCTGGAGGAACTGGTGGTGGTGTACGCCACCTGTTGGAGGGATGGAGGTTTCGAGAGGAAGGGAAAGATGGAGGGGTCGAGCGGTTCTGTTGGGGAGCAGATGGTGACTTGAGTGGATAACGAGTAGTGGGGCGAAAAAGTGGAACATTTGTGGCGGGGAGAGGAAGTGGTGATGGGGAGGAGTGATGGGAAGCGAGGAAGCAAGGGAGGCGAGTGGACCAGCTGGTCAGTGAGAGGCGGAGGAAGACAAATGGCGAGGAGACGTCGAGAGCTGCGTGAAGGCGGGTGAAGTGTGTTAGAGAGGCAGGGAAAGTGTCGACACTCACCACTCACGCACTCACCGCATCTCGTCCTCCTGCCCCTCTCGTCTTGACATAATCCTCCTCCACCTTCCACCGGCTGGCCTCTCCACTGGGTTATTCCACAATTCCCCCACCCCTTGGTCACCCACACCCCGTCTCTCTCACAACAGCCTCATTTCTCACAATCATCTTCCCCATCCACATCCCAATCATCACCCCATATCCCATATCCCATTCGTCACTCCATATCCCATACATCATTGCACACCCGATACATAACCCCATACACCACCCCACGCCCCATACATCATCCCTAACCCTATACATAATCCTATATCCCATACATCACCCCGCGGCCCATACATCACCCCATGCACCATGCATCACCTCACACCCCATACATCCTCCCCCCACACCCCTATATATCAGCCATCCGGCCCGTCAACACAGCGCCCCCACCAAGCCTCACTTGGCACCTGCCTAATTCATCTCGTGGGGTATTATGGCAGCCACAAAAACCGGGGCAGGCGAGGACCCGGCCCGGCGGCGCCCGGGGGAGACGTGTGACGCCCTCCCGCACCTCACCTGCCCCGCGTCGGAGCAGACCAACGCCCTCGGTATATAAGGGTCCCGAACGCGGCCCGTATCAAGGCTGCACCAAGCGGAGAAAAAGATTCAGTGAAAAAAAAAAATGCCATCCATTCCTCAGGTGACGAAAGATCCAACCCCTAAATGAAGCCAGACTGTAGAAGACAAGAAAAAAGAAAAAACACGAGAGTAAATACTTTTCACAGCGGGAGGAACAGACCCGACACAGAGGTGGCCAACCTTCAAGTTGCCATCGTGGTGGCCTGTCCGGCGCCTGCGTCAGCTGGCCAGACCAGGAGGAAGACACACTGCCAGCGCTCGAGAGCGAAAGTCAAGGTGATATACGTCAGAGAGAGAGAGAGAGAGAGAGAGAGAACACTGAAGGGAAATGTGTTGTGTTGGTACTGAGAAGGTAGTTGGTATGGCAGGTGTGTGAGGTGTACCCCACACAGCCGGCTTTATTTGGTCTGAAGAGAAAAATATTCCAGACGAAGGAGTGTCACCGATGTAAAGTTGCCAAGGAAGCATCGTACTCAAACTGTCCACGTCTGCCCCACCAAGAGATGCTGTCCAAGCCTGAAATGTGGAGAGTGGTTGACGTCAGAGGACTGACATAGCGAAGGGTGCGGAGATAAGTCCTCAACGCTGGGGTAATTTCTGGTCGACGTAGGAGGCAGTGGACAGGAGAGAAAAGAGGACCATGATGAACACCAGTGATGATTAAAAAATGAAGAAATCTCCATCTATCAACAAACAGAGCAACTAATTCTACTGAAAAGATAACTGGAAATACAAATGACTGATGGAAAAGATCCTAAGAGAGGAGGGCCAGGGATAACCCAGACGGAAGCGAATGTCACTTGCAAACCTCACCTTCCAGGCAACATATCGGTGGTCGGAGAGACGACAGTAATAATCAAGGTGCCCAGTTAGGTAAAAACTGAGGATAGATCCGAAGGCTTTTCAACAGCAGAACTCTGCATCACAGGACGTTACTTGGAACGGTAAGAGCACACGGTGCACTCTAACCTACCCGGTGATACCGGCACAAATCAAGCAAAACTCAGTCGCTTTTGGGGATGACCTTAACAAAGGCATGTTTCCAAGACCATGGGGGTTTTAGCTGTTGTGATGATGAGGTTCAACAGACAAAGAAACACGAGTGAAAGTTCGGAGGAACACTTTGAGGACACGGGGAGAGATGCAATCCTGGCCATGAATTTTACTCAACTCAAAAGAACACAGAGAGAATCATGTGGTGTGCAGGTCAAGCCAGACAAGGGAATAAAGGAATCGTCCAAGGAATGCCAAGAGAAGACAGTCGAGAAATGGGACTTTATCAGTGGGATAAAGACATGCAGTATTATCAGTTCAGGAGCGAAAGGGCGGAATTTGTTAACTACAATCGTGGCTAAAATTAAGAAGCATCTGTTTGTGGGAGATGAGGAACTGTCAATACACCTCCACCGGATAAAGGAGTGTTTGATCTCACGAATCAAATATCTGTAACGACTCCAGGCTGAGCGGGCGTCAGATGAAGAACAGTGTTTCCTTGTTCGATAAGTCCTTTTTAAGGATTCAGAACAAGAGCCGCCAAACAATATGAGGAGAAACATTTAATGAGGGAACGATAGAAACCTCCCTGCTCGTAGCCGCAACCTTCATTATGAATTTTACACCTACGGAAGCACCATTAGAAGAAAAGCATCAGTGATTACTTGGCTTGTCGAAGAAGAAATTTGGTTAATTAGTCCACCGAACACTTCTAAAGTGCCACAGGCTGTGTGTGGAGGGGTGGGGTAAGAGGGAGATGCGTTGAGAGAAGAGAGGGTTATGAAAGTGTCATTGGCAGGCTCCACCGCGAGTCAAATTGAGCAGCAGTGACAAAAAGGGTCAGGGGAGGTAAAGACGAGATCGAGTGCGGCTGAGGCTTGATTGTTGAAGAGTGGGACCACAAGTTGGATGTCAGGACTGTTGATCAACGTCAATGAAAACAGAAGAGGAGTGAACCCCGTCAGGCTCCACTATCCGTGTGAGGGGATTTCAACCACTCTTTGCAGAGTACATCAAAATCTTCTGAAGAGAGGATCTCAGGAAGTGGATGAGATGATAACTTAGATATACAGTAGGCAGGAGGTCAGACCAGTCGAAGTTACAGCAAAGTTAGCAGACTTAGAACAGTAGTTACGGCAAAGAAAAGCAGTACAATGAGCTTAGATCATCAGCCAAACGACATTCGAGGCTCAAGAGGCATGCAACAGGCGCGCATTAGTGCAATAGGTAAGCATTCTATAAAGTCATTTGAACGCTGATGCAGCCTTGGTTTGGGACGGAGAGAGATCCAGTGAGGCATCGCAACACATCAGAGATGTCTAAGTGAGTTGGGTAAGTGTCTAGTCCGCCGAATCTTTTCATTAGGTACAACTTACTGGATATCATACAATTTCCCAAAAGTGGATGAGGACCATTCTTGTCCCAAGTAATCTTGGGCTTTTCGTTCTTGTGAGTTAGGGTAGACCGAAATTAATCTTCCATATCCAGGCTGCTGCGTGTCTAACACGGTGCGTGATCGACTACGTGGAAAACAAAAATCGTTCTGAATGACACATTGAGGATCTTTTTCTCCCTCGTAGTGCCTGGCAAGACCGTTTTCGAGGTCGTTTCTGTGTGACCCTACTGCCAGAGCGAATCCTCTCTCCGGCTACCGTGAGTGGGAATCGTCCCTCTTAGTCACCGATAGAGGTGATTGAGGGCTTTCACCAGGTCCTTGGTAGCCCCATGGTCCTACATAAGGTTACACCCAGAAGGATGGCAGGCTGGATCCTGCGAACCTTCAAGACAAGGGAAGAAAATCCAGTGACGATATTATTCAAGGCGTTAATTCTTTCACGAACTGAGTACTGTTGCGTTCTAACGTCACCCTAAAGGGCGGTCGAAACTGCAGAATTAGAAAGTGTCCAGAGATCACCGCCCATATCAGTGTTGTAAAGGAACTAAATTACTGGGAACGGCTGAAATCTCTGAAGCTGTACTCCCTGGAGCGCAGACGGGAGAGGTATATCGTCATCTATACCTGGAAAATCCTAGAAGGTAAGGTTCCCAACTTACATTTGGAAATAACATCCTTCTGACACGACAGGCAGGGAAGACTTTGTAAAATACCACATCTGAAATCCAAAGGTGCGTTATATACAAAAAGAGACAATACTTTCAATATCATGGGCCAAAGACTTCATCTCGCCACCTACCATTAGGAACAGCATGGGATGCACGGTAGAGAAGTTCAAAAGTACATTGGACAAGCACCTAGAGAATGTACCAAACCAGCCAGGCTGCTGGGGCTATGTAGGCCTTAAGGGCTGCGGCTTCCAACAGACTGGTCGATCAACGACCTAATCCAACAGTTTCAACATGTGAGGTTTGACTCGATATACAGGCTCGGGTTCGATCCGTGGCGCGGGTAGACGGGGCGCAGCCCACTTAACTGTTCATCCTCCCTTTTGGTTGAGTTAAATGAACACGAACGTGGGCTGGCGTAAAGAACCACAGCTGTGACAGGCCTAGCCAGCCAACAGCTGGTAACTCGGCTCGAGTTTCCCCAGTGGTGTCTATGTCCGGGGACATGGCCCTCACTGACAGGCCTAATGAGCCTAACAGGGTCTAGTACATTACCTTGATCTAATTTTACATTAATCATTTTTAGACAAATGGATGACACCTTCACAAAGGTCAGCACGAACTGCGTACAGTGAAGATATGTAACTTGCCCCACACGAGCCAAATGGGTCTCAGTTCTTGATGCAATCGATCTTGAACAAGTCATCAGGTTTTTTGGCTAAGAGGATCTTTGCAGTGAAGAAATGGTCTAAGTAACTAAGACGAGGTTCGCGGATCTCAGTCAGCGATGGGAGCTTGCTGGGGCAGACAAGAGGAGTGGACGGAGACAGTCAAACAGCGAGGCTGTACGATGAAACTACACGGGACACGTCTGTAATTAACACAGCCAGATCGTTCTATCTCCACTGCATTAGATCATCAATTGACTCAACCTCCTCAAACCACCATCTGTTAACTTGAGGAAGCTGAGGTCAGCCAGGATGAGACCAGGCGACTTATCCTAAGCTGTGCCCAGACTCCTTCGCACTGCTGGCATTAGGACAAGACCTGCGTGTCATCCTAACTCCTACCGGCCGTCCTCATGGATGTGTGTGTGTGTGTGTGTGTGCGTGTGTGTCTCCAGCAACCTCCCATAGTTCCCACCTTCTTTCCTCTCTTACAAACAATAAGACACAGGGACATCTGCCCACGGATGAAGTATCACGACCGTGCCTCGTTCCAAACTATCATCAGTATAGTTTGAAATCTTAATCTCCTCCCGGCCACACCTCCCCGTCAGGAGGGTGTACCCTGTAAAGTTATACCTGTCATCCTCCACTTCACTTAAGTCCCTGCAAGTCCCAGATAATCTCACTAGTCCTGCGCCACATCACTTTAGGAATGCTTTCTCAATCTTATATACACCGACTGTTGCCTGCAGGATACGTGAGGCTGAGAGAGGCTTCACGTCTGCAGGACAGAGCGTTTCACTCAGCCCTTCTACTGCAGTGCCTTGCTGATGTCTCCCTAAAATAAAAACCATCATCGCCAACTCCCATTCCAATCTCAAGCTCTTACAGTCTTAACCCCACGTCCCTCTACCGTCCCATTCGGATGAATATCATAATCGAACCTTCGCCAACAACCGCATCATTTTCTATGAAGTCACTCCTATACAAGCCGTACCAGATGGCGAGGGTGTTGGTGCTAGTGCCCACGAGGCGTGTACCACACCACCAGCTGAAGGTTCCTGTGGTTGTCTCGTGTCCTACTACCAAAGTCGTCCTACTCCGGGAGTCATGTGAAGGTGGCCGGGGGGGGCGTTTACTGGTATGTCTGGCAGCTTGATGCTGACCCCTCAGTTGAAGCTGTCCACTGCTAACCCCCAGCTGATGCTGTCCACACTACTTTACTCTATAGCTGCCCAGCCCTAACGTTTATGCATGACATCCAAAGGCCTTCATCCCACCTCTGTATATTGTCTTACTCACTACTCTACCGTCCACACACACACACATATGACTCTCAATGGGGAAAAATTGGAGGAAATGAAGCGTTTTAAATATCTGGGATTGGACTTAGCAGCAAATGAAACCATGGAAGTGGAAGTGAGTCATAGGGTGGGGGACGGGGCGAAGGTTCTGGGAGCGATGAAGAATGTGTGGAAGGAGAGAACATTATCTTGGAGAGCAAAAATGGGTATGTT
>JAYMFT010181111.1:0-12049 GCA_038088735.1 Panulirus argus
AATTACCGCGTCAGCAAGGGAGTGCCATTAGCAGGCAAAGAAATGTCCTAATTCCTTCGTATCCACACTCTAATTGTCACATATCATGCACTAAAACCTGAACCCCCTTTCCACCGATCATATGCCCTAGTTCATTCCATTGACAGCTACGCCTTCCCATGTAAACTAAAACCTTCCGATTCGCTTTGTTCCTTGCATGCCTCATACCCTCCCGCACATTTAGACTCCGGACTTTCAAGAAACTTTTTCAATCCAATCTCTCTCTACCTCCTTGGTATCTTCCTCTTCTTTGTTGTTTCCACTTCAGATATGTAAACCATCGTAGGAATCCTTTCCTTGCTTATCTTTTCCGTACATCGTAACCATTTCAGCACGACGTCTTCAGCTTTCTCTCAGATACTCCTCTTTTTCTCACACCTCTCTCCTTCCTTATCATTTCTTATTCCGTCAGCCCTCATCGTTCCACATATTGTCCCCATATATTACATTTCCAACACATCCACTCTCTTCTTTACATGTGTTTCTCAGACCCAAGCCTCGCATCCATACAAACCAAAGGGATTACTATACCTCAAATATGCCATCTTTTGCCCTTAAACACAGTGACCTCTCATTTGACACATTCTTCAATGCGCCCTGGACCTCTGGCCCCTTACTCACCCAATGGCTCACCTCAGCTCCCATTGTCCTCTTCTCTAACATATCTATTTCCAGTTATATACAGGAATCCACATCTTCCAAGTTCTCTCTAGTCAAACTCATACTCCAAAGAACTTGACTCTCTTCAATGTTGAACCTAATAATCTTGCTTTTATTCATACTCCCTCTCAACAATCTCCCTTCACACACTCCCAAAAGTCAGACACTAGCTTCTGCAGTATTTCACTCGAATCCTCCACCAGCACTGTTTCATCAGCAAACAATATACTCACCTTCCATGCGTACCTGCTCGTTTCCAAAACCGTATACCCATTTCCTTCAGCACTCATCTATATTTGGCCCTGGAAGCCGTCTTTCTCTGCATTCTATAATGTAGCGATATTTTTTAGTATTTAATATTCAGTATATCATTAGAGAATCTTCTTAACCTTCCTTTTTACACTGCAAGCTGTTAATTAGTTCCTCTCCGCATTAAATATTTTTCAACAACTATTTCCGTTTGCATACTCGTTTTCCTTCTAATTAAAGAATTTTCTTTTTTCTTCATTTTAAGAAAGTTACCAGATGTTTCAAGAAAGAATACTTTAGAGAATGAAAAGAGAACAATTTACTTATGTCTCTCACACCAAGGATAAAAAGGACGCATATGTCGTCAGGCATGGTGATAATTTCCTTTACATTGACAATGTGAAGATGAAAAGTTATGGCGCATATATAGCCTTCTTCCTGCTGGTTATGAGTGTCGGAGATGACGACAGTGTGCTAGCCCTGGTCCCTAACCTAATTATGCCATAGAAAATTATTTTGACCTCCCTTAAGGTAAGGAATCTTCATTCAAAAACAATTTCATCACCCTCATATAACTCCCGTCATAAATGGATAATGTCATTAATGCATGAGTAAATTCTATTTTCTTCCCTTTCTCTTGATGTCACTCAGAAGTCTTCCTAATATTAGTTTTAACATTTCACATTCTCCAAGTTCGATTTCATTTTCTGTTTCTTTTCTCATGTCGTTCTTGTTTCCTCCTCTTTCCTCTTCCTTCTTGGAAATTAAACGTTTGTTCTTACCACCCAGAGCTTTGTTTAATATGTATCTTTCCAGCATGATGAAAGCTTAATTACTAAGTAATTGATGTAATTCTCAATATTTGGAGTTCTAGTTTTATCTTTATACCAATTATATTATATCTATCCCGTCAAAGGTTATCGTGAGATGTTCTGCGACACATACTGGCCTGAGCATCTCCATATGAACACTTCCTTTACTGTGATCTCTATCATAAATTATACTTTATCTTTTTAGACCTGTAAGCACTCTAAACAAACCTTAGAAGAAAGTTTATATAAATACCTCTTTGTCTTCAAAATGACCTCTCTTTGTTCATCATAATTCAAAGGTCTGATTACGATGTTCCCTTTTGTTACTTCGGTTAGCTTTGAAATTTCAATATTTTATTCTGATTACTGTCATTTCGTACATTATAGCTACATCTATCGTTCCCTTCTTATCAGTACTTCTTAGCTTTCTCCCTATGAAAAGTCTTCAATCTTTCATCGAACACTGTACTTCACTGCTCTGAATAAGTGATATCTATTTTGTTTGGTTGATGACCGATCATCTGGCCTGAGAAGAGCTCATGTTATAGTCACTGAAATGAGACGTTTAACAGCCTTGTCTACCTTATCTACATTTCCGTAACAATTCAGAGATTAAATAATCTAATTTTCTCACTGATATGGAATTCTCCGTTTACCTCAGAGGGAATCATCATGAACACTAATGATATGAACTTACCCCTTCGCTATTAGGTCATGAGTGATATCGCTGGTTCAAGGTCTTACGTTCTCCGTTGCAAGGTTGGATATTTACCTAAACTCTCAAAGCACTACCTTATGATAAAGAGAAGAATACATCATAACCCTTCCTATTGCTGATATTAGTTTTATTGAAACTATCCCAGAAAGAATGCATATGAAGAGTCAGTTACGTAAAGTTATACAAATAATCTTTACTATTAAGACCTGAGGCTCCTAAACTACAGCAGACCTCATTTAGCAACATATTCGGTGATATTCACAGTATATAACCTCTCCAGGTAACGAAATATTCTTAAGTAATACATTTTTGAGCGAGTTTATGTTCACTTTATGAATTTCTAAAGTTTGAATATGATTTCAAGGGAAATTATCAAGTAGAATTTGGAAGACCTTTTATTTTTTGTTGCTTTTGTTTTCATTAAGACATAGGTTTGCCCACAAATATAGTTTTTGTTTGGTTTATTGTCTGTTTATGTTACCGCTTTGCACTGGTTAAAATAGAAGCACTGAATGATCAGGCACAAAAAGTTAATCCAAGCTATGACGAACTGCAATAACTATAGTTAAATAATAGGAAACAGTGTAGATGGCAACTGAAACAGCAAAATACTCACTTCTTGGAGGTGGTGAAGTACTGATAAAGGAAGATTCCATTTCTGATGAAAAAGTCTGCAGGAACTTGATTTCCCAGAGAGAGAGAGAGAGAGAGAGAGAGAGAGAGAGAGAGAGAGAGAGAGAGAGAGCGAAGATGTCATACAAGTAACGGCTAGTGGAAAAAGTGAATGCATAATGCTTCAGTCTGATTATGTGGCAAATGAGAGCAAAAAGGGCACGTAGGAGACCAGACTCAAAGAGGAGATGTAATCGTGAAGACTTAATAGAATCTATTAGTTTCTATGGTAACATAAGTAGGGAGCTGGTATTAATAACCAGAAACCAGTTCATTGAGACATAAATTTCTACTAAATCTACAATGAAGAAGCAGGAACATGGGTATCCTTATCCTAAGATACAGAGGGGAGGTTATCGACCAGGAGGTAGTGGTTCAATAGAAATATCTCCAAGAGCGGAGCAGAGGGATGCGCTTTACATATAGATACAAACACCACACCAGCCAGCCAACATTTGCAAGGTATAAAAGAGCAAGGGACGAGTTACAGTAGGATAAGAAAGGTGGAACAGAGAAACTTTGAAAAGAATGTTGTGGTAAAGGCAGGAAAAATACCTTTTCTTTTTTCATTAATCTGTCATAGATAAAATGTAAGTTAAAGAAAAGATAATCAGGCTGAGGAATTCAGTGGTGAAGATTTGTACAGGATGATTTTAGGATATGCTTGGAACTGGATGGTAAGTTCAAATATATTTTGACTGTAAAAGACACTATTGCCCAACGTCAAAAAGATACTGGTGAGAAGATATTCGAAATTAATGAAATATATAGAACACATTTAAGGCCGTATATGGGTCTCGACCCATATAAGGCTTATATTCTTGATGAACGTTCTCCATGTATGGTAATGGTGTGTGCAGACTTACTTGGCAACCTACTTGACATGTTCAAAATATCGCTGGGGAAAGAAGAAGATTCAAGGAAATGAAAGAGGGAAATACAGATCGGTCTCTATGACAAGTGCGGTCTGTAAGATGCTGGAGAAGGTAATAAGAAATCAAACGAATAATTTTCTGAAGAGAATAGCCTACTTAAGTGAGAAACAACATGATTCTAAGAGAGTAAGTTTCATTTCAGACAGATTGCTGAGTGGATTGTCTACATCTGGACTGCTAGAAAGCATATGACACTCTACAACATACAATGCTGGTAAAGAAGTCTTAGCCTCTGGCAGTAGTAAAGGTGAGACTATTTCGTTGGATAGGAAACTATCTTACTGGAAGGTAATAAAGGATGCATGTCACTAGCGGTGTGCCGCAGAGTTCTGCACCGGGGTTGTTGCTGATCTTGGTCTATGTAAATTACTTACCAAAAGGATTGAACTCTTACCTGATCATGTTTGGGGATGATGCCAAGGTCAAGAAGTAAGTAGCTAGGAGGATTACATCAACTTACAAGAGAACATACACGATCACAAAGTTAGTCTAATGTATGGTTGGTGAATTTTAACCCAAGATAGCGTAATGGATTACAGCGAATAATGGCATCAATCTGAATTTCATCTGTGTGAGAGAGGAACTTGAGAGCTGACATCGTTCCCTCCTATCGTCAGAGCCCCACCATAGGAGGATAGTAGAGGTGACAAACTGTCTGCTGGTAAATATCAGAACAGCACTCATGCAATGGCTAAGGAAATACTAAACAAGTTGTTCACATCTTACAGTAGGCTAAACTGGAATATACTGTTCAGACCTGGTCACCGCACTCAAAGAAGCAGAGGAGAGCAACAAAAACAGTAGCAGAATTAAGGGAGCTGAGTTACAAAGAGAGGTTACGAACCTTATATTTGTCCATCATGGAAGAGAGAAGAGTGAGGAGTGACATGGTCACTATCTTCAGTTTTCATACCAGCTTCTTAATGCAGACAGTGGACACTCTTTCTTGAGCACAAGATAAGAAATTAAGCAAGAAACTTGTTGAAAAAGATATGAAAGTATGTTTATAGTATAAGATTAGTGGATGATAGGAATTAAAAGAATGAAGACATTGTATATCCAGACAGCATACAGAAACTTAAATGTTGAATGATAGCGAGAACGTTCAAGAGATGGGGCCTCACGAGCATAAATCTCCTACACCGCACAATAAAAAAAGGTAATTTTGAAGAGGTAAGACATACTATGAATGGGATGAGGTAAGAGATGAAGTTGTAAATGTTGATTGTATGTAAAGAAGTATGGTAGCAGAATATGGTAGTGTGGTAGCATATGGTAATGTGAAAATGGCAGACCTTTCTCCCCGAAAACGAAAAACAGTTAATTCCACACCGTCTCCCTTCCATCCCTAACCCCCTCGTCTCTTCACGTACAAGCTGTTCATTTATGCCTAAAATAGCCTAATCAGCCGTCACCCCGTCGTCCACCAGCCTTATAACCCTTGAAATACTTATTTCATCATCCATTCCTACCTTACCCCGGTTCCTATATCCATCTCAATACCCCTTTATACAAGCACCCTATTGCCTCCAATTTCCACTCCATCACGTCTTTCCAAACATATTGAGAGATGATTGCTCCTGTCACCACCTATGCATGTATTTCTCTGGCACATCATTGGTTCTGAGTTCATGAATTTTCCAAAGAAAAATAGTTAAATTGAAACACGTTTCGCTATGGCAGGGACTGATTATATTCTTGCAAGACTAAAGAGAGCTTATTCGAGCTCATGTAACCTAAGAGAAGCTAAGCAGAGTGTATATTCACCATACATTGGCTATTATTCGGACTTGAGTGCATGTTCCTTGAATGAAGCTTAAAAGAAGTAGACTCATAAGTAAATGATAGCACCCTGGATTTTGATATTGATCCAAGTTTTAATGAAAATCAAGGATAACAATTTTCGTGCTGTGTTTTGTATTTCATTCATGGATCATTGACATAGAAAGTAACAACCGTAATAGCCCAACTTCTACGAGACTTCATCGTCTCTGAAACTATATGAATTTGTTTTGATAAGCAATCGAGTGAAGGTATAAAAACATGTCTCATCTTAGGACAGATGCCTAGGACGACATTGAAACATTTTTTACGATAAATTCAAGAGATGGGTGAAAGATTGCGCCGCTGGTCCCCATGCTGTAGATGATGTCAGGTGGTTGTTTGGCTGGTGGAGGATGTGACTTACCACATGATAACTAATGTTATGAGGGTAAGTGACGGGCGGAGAATGCGACCTAGTGTGGTAAGAGAGCCGTGCAGTCACCCTCGCCATGGATGATAACACACTGTTGCATGACGGCTGGATCGTGCATGCATGAGTGGCAGGTGGGAGAGGGTGTATTTACCTGCGTCATAGATGTTGTCAAGCTGTTGAGTGACGGGCGGAGAGTGCAGCCTTGAGTGGCAGGTAAGAAAGAGTTCACTTGCACACGTCATGGATAAAGTCATCATGGCGATTGAGAAATGGAAAGTCCAGCACTCCATATCAACGGTGATGTGAAGATGCTAAGTCAAAAATGGAAGGTACAGATTCCCCAGCTTTTGGTGATATCATGGAGTTGATAGTGAGGAGGAGGATTTAGGTTTCAATAATGCAGAAAAGTAGAGAATATGATTGGAAACGAGGGATTTATGAAAATCTTTCAAGTCATAGAAAATGTAAAAGGAAACGGCTCAAGATGAAGCTCCCCATGATAAGAATGTTGTCAGGAAGATAAGTGAAGAGTGAATAATGAATCATTCCATTTTATAAATAACGTCTGAAAAGTAAGTGGTGGGTAGGGAGTGAAATCTTTTACTTTGAAGATTATTGTAAGAAGCTGACAGGGCGGGGAGGAAGCATCATCCTACCTTACTGATATTGTCAGGAGGTAAAACAGGTGACTGAAGGTGCATCTCATTACAACTGATGCATGGGCGTTATCTGTAAGGTGGAGGGTGAAGCTTCCCATAGTATGGATTATTATGGAAAATCTTTTTTTTTAAGTATTGGAAGCTGATATCACGGAGGTGGAGGGGGGGGGGAGGGGTGGGGGAGAGAAAGTTTTTTTTTATGCCAGGCTTCAACTGAAATATTGGAAAATCCTTGAAGATAGAGAAGAGAGAGAGACATGCAACAAAGAATTTGAATTCTGGAGAAAGTGAAGATTCTGCCTTTGAAAATGCGAGGCGGTGGCCGTGGGAGGAGACGTGTATTGTTAAAGAGTTCCATAGCTTAGTAGTTGACCGGGAGAGAGAGAGAGAGAGAGAGAGAGAGAGAGAGAGAGAGAGAGAGAGAGAGAGAGAGAGTTACAGAGTTACACAGATACACAGTCCGACCAGACCCAAGGTCCAATCGAGGCGGTCTGGCCTAAAAAGAAAAAAAAAAAAGGAACTTGTCAGCAGTAGAAGAAAAGGATAGCAAAGCAAAGGTTCTCTCCCCACCCTCCACTCCCTCCGGCACATGCCGGCAGGAAAATAGGAAAAAAACTTGCAGTATTAATAAGCCTGAAGGAAATTTGTATAGGAAAGTTATAACGTGGAATGAACATATGTCATGCATCTCATCACCAAAGAAATGCGTCCCTTCACTTTTTCCTATCCAAGCAATACTAAGGATAAACTTGAGCTCCAGCCCTTCGACTTACCATGCCTAAATTTCTCCTGATGTTGAAGAATGAGACAGTAATTCTCAAATACTCTCTCAGAGCAAGTGACATGGGTTAATCAATTTTAGAATGATACCGCAACATGGCCAGGGAGAGATTAGGGGTTGAGAAGGCAGCATGATGCACCACTACGTTATGATGACTGATTGAATGAATTCACTCAATACAGGAGAGTGACAGATGATGATCGAACCTAGTTCTAAAGATATTAAGGGTGTTTACTGAACAGTATTTTCTGGGAGCTTTTTTCCTGCATCAATAATGTCGTTGGTAAAAAAGATATTTCATAGAGTCCAGATTTAATTCGGTGACCTCTAAGTTCTAATCCATTTTCTCTCGTCGGTGATGCTGGCGCTACTGTAAAGAAATGTTCAATATCAACGTTGCTGAATCCTTTAAGTATTTGAAACATTATATCAATTTGCCCCAGAGGCACCGCATGCTTAAGGAAAATAAATATAAATCTCGCAGTCTTTCGCCATATGGTTTGTTACGCAAGGGGGGAATCAACTCTTACTTTTTGCTTCACTGCACTGCTTTTAATTCAAGAATATCCTCACTTAAGTCCAGAAATATCATAACTACTGCTTTTGTTTTTTCATGGATATGGAATAATGTATGATAAAATTCAAGGATATTTTTAAGGCATGATTTTTTTTTTTTTTTTTTTTAATTTTGAAGGCTCCACTCACGAAAAAAGAGTCCACATCAAGGCCTGGCCCTAACTGAAAAATAGAGAGAATTAGGAAACGGGAAAAAAGACAGGGAAAGTATCTATGAATTTTTGAGAAAGTGAAAGACCTGTCTTTTGAAACGAGCCAGGTCATAGTTATTGGGAAAGACTTGAGAAGGTAGAGAGTTCCAAAGCTGCGACGTGCAGGGAAAGAAGCAGTTATCAAAACGTACACCCTTGAGTTGCCGATGGCAACACAATAGTCATGTCACGCAGCAACTTGCCGAGTACTGCTTGATCTAGCTAGTTTTGGGGGCACACAAGCAGCCAACTCTCGGAGCAAACGCCAAAGTAATACATATAGAAGAGGGAAAGTGAACCAACATTGCGACGTAGGGCAAGAGGGTCAAGTTTGGAAGTTAGCCTGGTAGAGTTTATAAGTCGTACCGCTCTCGACACAACTCTGTCAAGTAAGGATACAGTGCTAGAATCGCCTCAAATGTGAGAGCAGTACTCAATACAAGGACAAATCAATCCCTTGTATAAAAGGAGCAACCGTTCAGAAGAGAAAAAGCTACGACATCTAAACAGGGCACCCAGTTTCTTAGAGGCAGATTTAGCTATTCCCATAATGTGGGGTTTCCCAGAAAGAGTGGATGTTACACTAATACCAAGTATGTTTATTGAGTAAAGAGGTGGAATTACAGAACCGTCAAAGGAGATACGAGAGTTGTGAGAAGCTTTCGCTAGAGATGTGGGTAGAAATTGGGTTTTTGGAGGCAATGAACTTAACTAGATTTTGTGTACCCCACTGAGATATTCTGTCCAATTCTGAGTTTATTGTGGAAGCTGTGTCAAGGCGAGATGCAGATCGATTGAGAGAACAGTAACCAGATTTAAAGGATGTGGATGAATGCAAAGTTGAGTCGTCAGCGTATGAGTACATTGGACTATTTGTGGAAGAGAAAAACTCGTTGAATTGAAAGGAGAAAAAAGTGTAGGGGACAGGGCAGACCCTTGAGAAACACCGTAGTTGATGGAGAAAAGGGGGTAGGGTGATCCATTAACAACCACAGAGATAGATCGGTCGGAGAGGAAGCTAGATATCAAAGAACAGAGTGAGGGAGGGAAGCCTAAACAGGGGAGCTTGGAGATGAGAATCCGATGCCATACCCTATCAAAAGCCTTAGATATGTCAAGGGCAACTGCATATGACTTTCAAAAATCTTTCAGGGATGATGACCAGATGTTAGTGAGATAAGAAAGAATATCACCAGTGGATCTCGTCTTACGAAAGCCATACTGGTGATCAGATAGAAGACTGTGATTTTCGAAGTGTTTAAGGATATGGGAGTTGAGGAGGGATTCAAAGACTTTGGAAATAGCAGATTACAAAGCGACAGTTAGAGGGGTCAGAACGGTTACATTTCTTAGGGATGGGATGTATCAAAGCATGTTTCCAAGGAAAAGGAAAAGCCTTGGTTTTTGAACAGAAACGGAGTAGTCGAGCAAGCAAAGGTGCAAGTTCAGAGGAACACTTTTTCAGTACACGGGGATGAATGCCATCAGGACCATAAGCCTTGCAGAGAAAGAAACGCTTTTCGGACTGACCGAAAAGAGATTACAGGAAAAGTCATAGGATCGTGTAAAAGGAGCATCAGGGGGTGACGGAATGTTAGAGTCATCCACGGAGGAGTTAGAAGAGAAACGGGAGCCAAAGAGAGTTGTCTCGTCAACGGAAGAGACAGCTATAGAACCGTCAGGACGGAAAAGTGAGGAATAGGTAGAAGACAGACGTTGTTAGAGATGCCCTTAGCTAAAGACCAGAAGGGCCTATCAGTTGATGATAAGGAGAGGTTATCGCACTTCCTTTGAATAAAGGAATGCTTCGCGACACGGATAACGTACTTGCAGCGATTACAGGCACTGATAAAAGCTGAGTGGGTGTCAGATGCAGGAGAGTTTTTCCACGCCCGATATTCCTGATCCCTTGCCTGAATGGCCTTAATAAAAGTAGCGGTTGAACCATGGATTGGATGAAGAAGTAGTCTTGGAGGAAGAAGGGATAAATGCTTCCATTTCCGCAGGAATAACCTCTTTTATGCGTTTGGCAAAGACAGAAGCATCACCACATAAGAGACAGTAATTTACCAAGGGAAAATCAGAAAAGAAGTTGCTTAAGTTATTCCAGTCAGCTTTGTTCAGGTGCCAGTATTTACGGTTAGAAGGGGCTGCTGGAGGGGGAGGTGCCGTTAGAACAGATACATTTATGAGAGTATGATCAGATGAACCAATTAGGGGCAAGATTATGTATTTACAGGGAGACAGACTGGAAGTGAAAAACAAATTCAGAATATTAGGAGAGTGGTCATAGCGGTCAGGTACATGGGTAAGGTGAGAAATAATTTGCTCTAAATCATTGAGAATGGAGAACGTGAGGGCTTCGATCGCTTCACCATCCGTATGGGAGCAATTCATCCATTCCCTATGGTGAACGTTGAAATCCCCGAGGTAGAGGATCTCGGCTTTCGGGTGAGATGATTTCACAGTCTCATGGCAGCAGTTTAGATACTAGAAGAAGGATATACAATTTGTAGAATTTGGAGAGCATTAGGGGAAACAGAGGACAAGTGTGGTAGTACGGAGACAGACTTTGAGCTACATAACAACGAAGTTTGGAGTCTCAAGTTCCTCGAGGCGTGCAATAGGTGTGTTTATGTTGTATTAAGCACAAACACCACCTTTGTATTGGACACGTGAATGGATATTATAGTTAGATATCAAAAGGAGACTAGTAAAAACATCATTTGACAGCTGTATCTCAGATAAAAACAAGATATTAGGAAAGGTACTAGACAGATGGTATTCAACTGAGGAGAGGTTAATAGAGAGACCACGAATGTTGGTGTAGTGAACAGAAAAAGACGAAGATTTCACAGAGAGGGAAAAGGCATAGGTGGGGCCGTTACTACTACTGCTAGAGCCCTTCCTCTCATTTGCAGCAGTCAGGCTGAAACCCGGAGATTCTTAGCACCCCATGATGCCAGGGACTAAGGGCCACAGATATGACTAACACTGTCATCATGTTGCTTATAAATGGTAGAGAGATAGGAACTGACAAGAGTATTTATATGACAAAAGTGATGATAATAAGCTAGGTATGATTAGATGTGTGGTGCTTGTAAGAAGACGGCAGGACCAGCAATCCTGACATGGAGAGTGGAGGATGGTTTCGGGCACCACTTTAACGCTCCTCAGTCATGACAGTAATACCACACTAGACGGTAGTTGTCAAAAACCTACTACCTAATGGGTTGCTCCAAGGTGTATTGGGATGGGTCAATACGCTGCCACCTTAGCCCTCCCTCTCAATGGTGAGAGAGTCACAAAAAATGTAGTCAGAGGAGTATGCCTTATATTTGCAGGGGTCACGGGAGGGACCATTACTCTACTACCTGAGCCCTCACGTCTCGCTGGTAGCAGAATCATATGTATGGATGTATGTATGTATGTATGTATGTATGTATGTATGTATGTATGTATGTATGTATGTATGTATTTATGCACGTATGTATATATGTATGTATGCATGTATATATGTATGTATGTATGTATGTATGTATGTATGTATGTATGTATAT
>JAYMFT010181122.1:0-12047 GCA_038088735.1 Panulirus argus
ACTTAGTATCATATTAAAATAAAGGTGCATTGTGTTAAAACAAATAACCATCATACCAGATATTGCAAAACCATTCCCTAAGGAATTAACTTAACACTGTTAATTGAAGAAATATGAAGTTACAATAAAAAACAATGGTGATAAAACTGTAAAGTCAGGACAATCAGTGCATGGAGTTTAATCTGCAGATTCCTGGCAATATTAAACTGTGTTAATTCTGCTAAGCAAAGGCATACAATAATAATGATAAATCTGTTATATCAGAGGTGCAACATAAAACATCATATCTGCTTACACACAAGCATCAGTAAATAAAGTTAAATAGTGTCCTTATACTGTACATGTCTGCTACTACTTAATAGCCTCCCACCTCTAGATAGGATGCGCAGTTGCCACAACTTACACAGTCCCAACATCTGCATCAATACTGTTAACTAAGTTATATTTATCTTGTTTTGTTTTCAGGCCACGTACAATATATCAAATACCTCGCTGACACTAAGAGGGACATACCTGTGGATCTGGCTCGTACTTTACATTGTAGATCTTGGCGATCTCTATTAGGTACTTCTCAACCATCACTTTAGATGGGGCTTGCACACTCATCTTCTGGATCAGTCGCTTGCTTATTTTGTCTATATGCTGCCCACGACATGCCTAAATACAGACAAAAGATAATCAGGCTCACGTGCTTAAGATTATAATGGAATAACGTTTATATCAAAGTTATATAATAACATGGTGGCAGTATTTAAGAATACCATCTGGTGTTAAATTTTGCTGGACAGTCAGAAAATATCTATTACAAACTGTGTATTTAGGTGGTTCATCAATTGAGGACTGTGTAATCTCGGAGTTTTTGAAAAACAGAAAAATCATTAGTTCTCTGAGGATATAAGGCTGAAATGAGGGCCTCCAGTTACAGTTTTCTCAAAAACTGGTACACCCTACAATTGCCTGCTGATGAAACAAGGTTTATAACTGCATAATAGCTATGATGACTTTAAACTGAAGTGGAGGTTTAGCTAATAGAATGAGCATGGAAAGTGCATTTACTTTAAGTAAAATGCTGTAAAAGACATTTCTAAGAAACATTAACCTCTAAGGTAGTGTGGAATTGTAGGAGATGGAGGACAGGATGCAGAAAAAGTACTTAAAGAATATGGTGAAATATGGGGCTAGGAGGGTTTGGTGCAAGTCAGGCCAAGGAGTGAATGGCAGAAGACCATGTTCATGATAAAGCTTTTGGAACTATGCAAATATGCTGGTGTATACAGGATAGCAATCAACATGAACAGAGAGCTTTTTACCTGGGCAGGTATTCATCAACCTACCAACACAGTTACTCCCCTTAGCAGCGAAGAGTAACTCACCTGAGCATAGGGCTTGCCATACTTGAGCATCAGTTGGTCAGAAATAAGCTTTAACTCTGGCACATCAGCTTGAAGCCTGGGGGTGACCCACAGGATGGAGGAGATAACCTCAGCCAGACCCTCGTCCAGGCCTCTGGGAAGACATCTTGTGTTTATATTCTCAAACATTTCAGGAAAAACCTTTGCTTATATCCAGTGCCCATACTGTTTACTGCAACTGTTGAGGTGAACAGGAATGATCTATCTCCCAAAACAACCAGTAAACAGTTAAAGAGCTCACCTGCATTTTGGCAGGAACCATAACTTTCTTCAGGCACCAGATTCAATGAATAATTCCATGATAAAACCACTCATATCTTCATATTAATATCCCACTTTCATTACAAACACTCCACTCACCTTCACTGAATATTAATGCCCCACTCACCTTCACTATACTAATGCTGAACTTGACTACATACCAGTACCTAACTCACCACTCTCTGCACTAACAATTTTCTATTGTTCCAGAACATTAACAGCCTTTTCATCTCATGAATAAAGTGGCCCCAGTACGATAAAACAAAATATAAAAGAGCATATTTAAGAAGCTTAGATTTAAAACCAGAGCGCAGTCATAGGAGGGAGGGTGAAGGCTTAATGCAATATCGGTAATGGTTGATTTAAGATGTTAAATTTAGTTCAAGGTATTTGGTTTTGTTTAGCTCAGTTAAATGGCTACTTCTGGTTGGGTGTAAGGCAGCAAAAAGATATTCAAAATGCATTCCAAATATGCTACCTCTTTTACGATATTGCAAGAAAACTCCACCTGTTGGGGGACCATTGCTGCTGACCTCATCTGCTGGACGAGGCCGAATCGCGAGAGGAGGAGACTACAGAACACCTCTGTCAGCTCCATGGCCTCCACCATGTAATCCTCACAGATGATGTGCTCCACACGAATCTTTGCTCTACCATTCTGAAATGGTCAACACAATTTGTAACAACATTCACACCTTCAATCATCTGTAATTTCTGCATTGTTCCTTTTGACAGCAACAGCATACGGACTAAAACCATAAATAAAAGAACTATTTTGTAGATATTTGAACACAGTTTCAATGATGAAACATATTTCTACAAGCTGATCTAAGTAACCTAGCTTCAGTCTGATCTCCACCAATCTATGATATCTAGACTTGAACTGTTGGAAAGATATCTTTTTATATACCAATTAACTCAATAATTCCCAAATGTTAGACCTACTCCCACAGGCCCAGCCCCAGCTGTGCTTGGGGCTCACCTCTACATCCTAACAGTGTTAAGGCTAATGCCTTCAATGGCAATGGTGGGATGGGTACTCTCCAACAATCCCAACATTTCCAAGGACAAAGGTTCACTTCTTCAACCCTAACATTGCCAAGGACTAACTTCCATAATTCCAAATAAAGCTATGAGCTCCAATAACCCTAAAGCTGTATATAACACTCCTTAAACTTTTCTTCAATAAAATAGCAGGTTCAGGTGAAAGACAGTATCTAAATGGAAACTCAGAGGTAAGGTGGGTTTAGCAATTCCAAGACAACTTATGTTTCTTACTACCATATTTTTAAAGACACCAGTGAAACTGCTATCAATCCCTACCATTAAGCATTATCTTAAATAAAGAGAATTTGATGTGGGATTAACTGAAATAATTTTGGAATGAGGGCACAAGTGCAGGGATGGTAGAGACACCCCACCTCTTGGAGGTGAATCAAATACGGAAAAGGGGTATAAATAGAACTCATTGTAAAAAATTTTAACAAACAACATCAATAATGAAACACTGATTGACATCAAGGATTGTAAAATTAAAAAATAATTTCTATTTTCAGGCACAGAAACTTGTCTACACATCATGTAATCAGGGCCAGAAAAGGCAAACAGCTCCAACCTTAATTAATTAAAGCATTTAATGTTAATATCTAGATTAAAAGTGTGTTGAATTTCTGTTTATGAAGAAGTTAAAATGTCTTCTCAATAGATTTATAGATCTAAGTCATACCGTGAATGAGGTACAACTAAAATTCGTGACTTGGTGCTTGCTGCAGATTTTACATATGCAAATTAGATATATAGCAGAAAAGCCACTTAGTATCATATTAAAATAAAGGTGCATTGTGTTAAAACAAATAACCATCATACCAGATATTGCAAAACCATTCCTTAAGGAGTTAACTTAACACTGTTAATTGAAGAAATATGAAGTTACAGTTCATTCCAATTTGAAAAAATTTGATGTCAAATTGAAATGATTTTTTCTAATGTCAGGCAAATCAATTTCATACAGTATACTGCATCCATATGTATATTTCCCTTTTTTTCTGCTGTAAAATAGCCAATTTAATGTAATATGATTCTCACCAGCAGAGAAATAAAAAAAAGGTAATTATGAAGATTAGTAGGTTTTTAAGTTACATTTGGAAATCACTATCCAGTTTTTTCTTCACTGGTATTGTTTTTTAGAGGGAATTACCCTGCAATATACAACCTGAGACCTCCTGGTAGTGGGATGGACTATGCAAATCAGAAAAATAGGATTAAACACAAAAATAAGTAAGTGTTTTATCAAATCCCAAGAAGCGATTGGGGTAACATCACTACTATTGGATAGAAATATCTTTTCACGTAGAGTCAGAGAATTATAAAAAGAGGGACAAAATTACTGCAAAAGTCTATAAATGAAAAGAAGAAATTTATAGATAATTTTCATCGAATAGAAATACACTGATTTCATCGGTAAATATCTACGTAAATGGTTCACATCAACAGCTTCAAGATGAGGTGACAAAGTGCAAATTCACATGCAATAAAGCTTAATTTAACAATGGGCAAATAACACCAATATTTCTTGCCAATTAAGGTACATAATGAATTTTGTGTTCAAGGAGCCATGTTGGACAAGACAATACAGGCGTAAGAACTGCGACAAGTAAAATATGGCGGCTGATTTTCGTTAACATATTACGTCAAACTATATGAACCTCCCGCGCACACACTCTTATATATTCCCACAGTGATTTCTGTGGAAGGGGCGAAAGGCTGATCGCCATTTAAAAAATTTTACGAATGCAATTTCAGGAATATCCGCGTCTTTTCATGATAATGAATTGAAGTTCCCGCCCTTTGGCTTTGGAAATACGGCCGATGGCGTCCAACTTACCCCCCTGCGGAGGCGACGCGTCGTTATTAACCTCCATAACCTCAATAAAGCCAAGGGCTCTAACAACCCCAAAGGCGTATTCAAAGCATGGAAGACTGAGAGAGGAGGGGCGGAATGGAGGAGCGCCGACGCTCTGTTGATCTTCGGCATTTTCTGAGACCTCAGGAAATTCCCGGGCCCCCTTTTGAGGGACCCACGGGCCCGGGTACGACGTGGACCCCCTGAACCCCCATCTCAGGGGCCCTAGCTATATGTGAGGCAGCCCTGCTCCACGACTGTCAACAGAACAACCTGGCGAAGCGGGAGCCACGCCACTGACCTTCCCCGTTGCGAGATAATCTGCAATCTCCTTCCGGGCCTTCTGCGCCAGCTCGGTCTTCTTCTTCTCCAGCAGCTGGAGCCTGTTGACGGCCAGCCTCAGGTTGGTCTTCAGCTTGGTGTAGTTGGGCTTCGGGGTAAACATGGCGGTGGAAAGGGGAAGCGTAAACCTCAACTGGCGCCTCAAAGCATGACTGTTGTTATCAACGGGCTACACAGTCAGGTGGGGCCAGAGACCCTTCATATCTCCATTAAGGTCCTGATAACGGATGTAATCAGTTACTCGTGATGCTGACTGATTTACGACAGCAGTTACGTCACTCGTAAGTTAATCATGCCCTCCACACTGCTGTACTGGATACATTCATTGACTCTTTTTCATTGTATTTTTTTTAATAATAACCAAAAACAATGGCGGGCATTTATCTGGGGAACACCAATTGCCGTAAGTGATAAGGAGAATCTTTCAATGCCATTTAATACTTACGAATGTTTTGCATAAATTTTTCTAGGAAACAAAATGCTTACTTTTGAATTTGATCGTACATGAATTCCTTTATCGGTGAATATCGGAAACCATGATTCTAAGTCAAAACTGTCCTTTCTACAGAAGAAAACGGTCATATTTTCAATCCTTTATAGAGACAACGGTCATATTTTTAGTCCTTTTTTTAGAGAAGAAAACGGTAATATTTTTAGTCCTTTTTAGAGAAGAAAACGGTCATATTTTTAGTCCTTTTTAGAGAAGATAACGGTCATATTGTTACGATTCTGTAAAGTCGCACAAATATGAGCAAACTGTGTCACAGATTTATGACTCGTTCCTCAGTCAAATTCAAGACAAAGTTAATATAACTGTAATGACCCAAGGTAACCTTCATGACGTCGCCATTGGCTGGGTTATACTCTGTGACCTCACCTGAACTAATAATCCTCTGAGAATGTGATTGGCGATCTATCCTTCACATCCGACACCCACACGATGTCGGCGGTGGCAGGTCAAAAGCTGCTGCTGTAATTACAGATGACCTGACCCTTTTCATAAGAGGCACCGCTCTTACTGACCTCTAACCGCCAGTCCACCAGCAATGGAGGAGGTCAGAAGCTTGCGACATTCGGCTTCAACGTCTCTTAATTCCCCTCTGGGAACAGCCACCGATCACAGATCTGACTTCAATACCCGAGAATCACCCCAGTAAGGCAGTTGGCTCACCACTCCGGTACCTGAAGTCTTGGTGGTGTGACTTCATGCTCAAGCCGCCCTTATGGCGTCTCCTTCGTCAGTAGATGTCCCAACGTGACTCCTGGCGCTTCATCTTCCTCGCAGGGTTCACTGTGGATCCTCATCTGGCGTCCACCTTCGGAAGGAGTCGCGTGGGACGTCGCCTCCGCCCCTCACGAGCAGTAGCTGTAGCAAGAGACCTACGGCCACGAACGCGGCACTCCTGCAACCCAAGCGCCTCTCCAGGAGCCTCCTGCAACCCTAACGCCTCTCCAGGAGCCTTCCGCAACCCTAGAGCCTCTCCAGGAGCCTCCAGCAACCCTAGAGCCTCTCCAGGAGCCTCCTTTAATAATAGCGCCTCTTCAGGAGCCTCCTGCAACCCTAGAGCCACTCCAGGAACCTCCTGCAGTCCTAGAACCTCTCCAGGACCTCCTGCAACCCTAGAGCCTCTCCAGGAACCTCCTGCAACCCTAGAGCCTTCCAGAACCTCCTGCAACCCTAGAGCCTCTCCAAAACCTCCTGCAACCCTAAAGCCTCTCCAGGAGCCTCCTGCAACCCCAACGCCTCTCCAGGACCTCCTGCAACCCTAGAGCCTCTCCAGAAGCCTCCTGCAACCCTAGAGCCTCTCCAGGACATCCTGCAACCCAAGGGCCTCTCCAGAAGCCTCCTGCAACCCTAGAGCCTCTCCAGGAACCTACTGCAACCTTAGCGAATCTCCAGGAGCCTCCTGCAACCCTAGAGCCTCTCCAGGACCTCCTGCAACCCTAGAGCCTCTCCAGGACATCCTGCAACCCAAGGGCCTCTCCAGGAGCCTCCTGCAACACTAACGCCTCTCCAGGAGCCTCCTGCAGACCTAGAGCCTCCTGCAACCCTAGAGCCTCTCCAGGAGCCTCCTTTAATCATAGCGCCTCCCCAGGAGCCTCCTGCAACCCTAGAGCCTCGCCAGGAGCCTCCTGCAACCCTAGAGGCTCTCCAGCACCTCTTGCAACCCTATAGCCCCTCCAGGAGCCTCCTGCAACTCCAGTGCCTCTCCAGAAGCCTTCTGCAACCCCAGTGCCTCTCCAGAAGCCTCCTGCAACCCTAGCGCATCTCCAGGAGCCTCCTGCAACCCTAGAGCCTCTCCAGGACCTCCTGCAGCCCTAAAGCATCTCCAGGAGCCTCCTACAACCCTAGAGCCTCTCCTGGACCTCCTGGAACCCTACACCCTCTCCAGAACCTCCTGGAACCCTAGAGCCTCTCCAAGAACCTCCTGCAACCCTAGAGCCTCTCCAGGAACTCCTGCAACCCTAGAGCCTCTTCAAGAGCCTCCTGCAACCCGAGCGCCTCTCCAGGAGCCTCCTGCAACCTTAGCGCCTCTCCGGAAGCCTCCTGCAACCCTAGAGCCACGCCAAGAACTCTTGCAACCCTAGAGCCTCTCCAGGAGCCTCCTGCAACCCTAGAGCCTCTCCAGGACCTCCTGCAAGTCTAGAGCCTCTCAGGTGCCCCATGCAACCCTAGAGCCTCTCCAGGAGCCTCCTGTAACCCTAGAGCCAACCCAGGACCTCGTTTAAACCTAGCGCCTCTCCAGGAGCCTCCTGCATCCCTAGAGCCTCTCCAAAAGCCTCCTGCAAGCCTAGAGCCTCTCCAGGACCTCCTGCAACCCTAGAGCATATCCAGGAGCCAACTGCAACTCTAGAGCCTCTCCAGAAGGCTCCTGCAACCCTAGAGCGTCTCCAGGACCTTCTGCAACCCTAGAGCCTCTCCAAGAGCCTCCTGCAACCCTAGAGCCTCTGCAGGACCTCCTGCAATCCTAGAGCCTCTCCAGGACCTCCTGCAACCCTAGAACCTCTCCAGGAGGCTCCTGCAACCCTAGAGCCTCTCCAGGACCTCCTGCAACCCTAGAGCCTCTCCAGGAGCCTCCTGCAACCCTAGAGCCTCTCCAGGAGCCTCCTGCAACCATAGCGCATCTTCAGGAGCCTCCTGCAACCCTTGAGCCTCTCCAGGAGCCTCCTGCAACCCTAGAGCCTCTCCAGGAGCCTCCTGCAACCCTAGCACCTCTCCAGGAGCCTCCTGCATCCCTTGCACCTTTCCAGGAGCCTCCTGCATCCCTAGCGCATCTCCAAAAGCCTCCTGCAATCCTAGAGCCTCTCCAGGAGCCTCTTGCAACCCTAGCGCGTCTCCAGGAGCCTTCTGCAATCCAAGCGCCTCTCCAGGAACCTCCGGCAACCCTAGCACCTCTCCAGGAGCCTCCTGCATCAATTGCGCCTCTCCAGGAGCCTCCGGCAACAATAGCACCTCTCCAGGAGCCTCCTGCATCAATTGCGCCTCTCCAGGAGCCTTCTGCAACCCTAGCTCCTCTCCAGGAGCCTCCTGCATCCCCAGCGCCTCTCCAGGAGCCTCCTTCAACCCTTGCACCTCCCCAGGAGCCTCCTGCAACCCTAGCGCCTCTCCAGGATCCTCCTGCATCCCTAGCACCTCTCCAGGACCTCCTGTAACCCTAGAGCTTCTCCAGGAGCCTCCTGCAACCCTAAAGCCTCTCCAGGAGCCCACTGCAACCCCAGCGCCTCTCCAGGAGCCTCCTGCAACCCCAGCGCCTATCCAAAAGTCTCCTGCATCCCTAGCACCTCTCCAGGAGCATCCTGCAACCCTAGCGCCTCTCCAGGGGCCTCCTGCAACCCTAGCGCATATCCAGGGGCTTCCTGCAACCCTAGCGCCTATCTAGTAGCCTCCTGCAATCCTAGCGCATCTCCAGGAGCCTCCTGCAACCCTAGAGTCGCTCCAGGAGCCTCCTGCAACCCTAGAGCGTCTCCAGGACCTCCTGCAACCCTAGAGCCTCTCCAGGAGCCTCTTGCAACCCTAGAGCCTTTCAGGACCTCCTGCAACCCTAAAGCCTCTCCAGAAGCCTCCTGCAACCCCAGCGCCTCTCCAGGAGCCTCCTGCAACCCTCGCACCTCTCCAAGAGCCTTCTGCATCCCCAGCGCCTCTCCAGGAGCCTCTTGCAACCCCAGCGCCTATCCAGGAGCCTCCTGCAACCCTAGCGTATCTCCAGGAGCCTCCTGTAACCCTAGAGCCTCTCCAGGAGCCTCCTGTAACTCCAGAACCTCTCCAGGAGCCTCCTGCAACCCTAGCGCATCTCCAGGAGCCTCCTGCAATCCTAGCGCCTCTCCAGGAGCCTCCTGCAACCCTAGCGCATTTTCAGGAGCCTCCTGCAACCCTAACGCATCTCCAGGAGCCTCCTGCAATCCTAGCGCATCTCCAGGAGCCTCCTGCAACCGTAGCGCCTATCCAGGAGCCTTCTGCAACTCTGGTACCTCTCCAGGAGCCTCCTGCATCCCTAGCGCCTCTCCACGAGCCTCCTGCAACCCGAGCGCCTCTCCAGGAGCCTCCCGCATCCCAAGCACCTCTCCAGGAACCTCCTGCAACTCTAGCGCATCTCCAGGAGCCTCCTGCAACCCCAGCGCCTATCCAGGAGCCTCCTGCAACCCTAGCACCTTAACAGGAGCCTCCTGCATCCCCAGCGCCTCTCCAGGAGCCTCCTACAATCCCAGCGCCTATCCAGGAGCCTCCTGCAACCCGAGAGCCTCTCCAGGAGCCTCCTGCAACCCCAGCGCCTCTCCAAGAGCCTCCTGCATCCCTAGCACCTCTCCAGGAGCCTCCTGCATCCCCAGCGTCTATCCAGGAGCCTCCTGCATTCCTAGAGCCTCTCCAGGAGCCTCCTTGCAGCCCTAGCGCCTATCCAGGAGCCTCCTGCATCCCTAGAGCCTCTCCAGGAGCCTCCTGCATCCCTAGCACCTCTCCAGGAGCCTCCTGCATCCCCAGCGTCTATCCAGGAGCCTCCTGCATCCCTAGAGCCTCTCCAGGAGTCTCCTGCAATCCCAGCGCCTATCCAGGAGCCTCCTGCAACCCTAGCACCTCTCCAGGAGCCTCCTGCATCCCCAGCGTCTATCCAGGAGCCTCCTGCATCCCTAGCACCTCTCCAGGAGCCTCCTGCAACCCTAGCGCATCTCCAGGAGCCTCCTGCAACCCCAGCACCTATCCAGGAGCCTCCTGCAACCCTAGCACCTTAACAGGAGCCTCCTGCATCCCCAGCGCATCTCCAGGAGCCTCCTGCATCCCTTGTACCTCTCCAGGAGCCTCCTGCAATCCTAGAGCCTCTCCAGGAACCTCCTGCATCCCTAGCACCTCTCCAGGAGCCTCCTGCAATCCTAGCACATCTCCAGGAACCTACTGCAACCCCAGCGCCTATCTAGTAGCCTCCTGCAATCCTAGCGCATCTCCAGGAGCCTCCTGCAACCCTAGCACCTCTCCAGGAGCCTCCTGCAACCCTAGCCACTTTTCAAAACCTTTATAGAGTACACTTAGTATATTGCACTCAACCAAAATATGTGACCTAGCAGTGACAAATTATGATGAGAGGTACCACAGGATCAAAAGTCAGGATCTAAGGGAAGCACAACCTCCCAACAAAGGCCACTTTACTGAGTTACAACAGCTTTCTATTAATCACTCAGCTCAAAGATTACCAAAATTTCAGTTTTTCAACAGTAGGCCATGAAAGCCATTTAGAAGCCAACAAAGGCCATTTCTCACAAATTTTATGATCCTTCACTTAACTGATATAAAGCATTTTCTTATAAATACCAGTTTTTCCCATACAGTGGCATTTACATCAGCTAGTAACTATTGATATAATATGAAAGTCATTTCAACATCTTACATTATTCAACATCATGCTTAACAGACATCTTACATTTTTTATGACACATACTAGCCTCAGATATAAGTTATCAAGGCAAGGGCATCAGTGGAAAAAATAACAAATAAATATAAAAAATAAAAATGCTTCAACAAAAAATCTGGTGTATGCAAAGAAAAATATAGTGTCTAGTCAGGTAACATATCTAATGAAGCAAGTAACCTAGACCTGGAAAATGTAAGATAATACTCGACACCATCCCAAACTCAGAACAACAAACTCATACTGTTCTTCCCATAATGGCTGCATGGTTAGCAAATAAATGTCCCTAAGTCAAGATTTAGTTTCATGACCCATGGGCACCGCAAAAGCTGAATAAAACCCTCTGGCGTCAGGAAAAAAAAGGGGGGGGGGTCCCTAAGTGAAGCTTTAGATTCACAACCCATGGGCCCTGCAAAAGCTGATGAGACTTGTCTGACATTGCTTAAGTAAAAAATACAAAAAGAAGCTTTAGTTTGACGACCCTTCGGCCCAGCAAAAAACTGAATAATACTCTCTTGCATGAACTAGTGTAAAAGTCCCAAAGTGTATCTTTAGTTTGATGGCTCTTGGGCCTGCAAAAGCTGAATAAAAGTAGTCTAGTATCAGCTAGAATAAAAGATCCAAAGTAAAGCTTTAGTTTGACAAAACATGGGTCCCATAAAAACTGAACAGAATCGTCTGGCATGAACTTGGTCAAAAGTCTCAAAGTTAATCTTTCGTGTGATGACCCTTGGGACCCACCAAAGTTGAAGAAAATAATAGTCTGGCATTAGCTAGAATAAATATACCAGAGTCAAGCTCTACTTTGAAGACCCATGGGCCGGCAATAGCACAATAAAATCTTCTGGCAGCACCTAAAATAACGGTCCCAAAGGAAAGCTTTAGTATCACAACTAGTTAGCCTCGCAAAACCTGAAAGAACTGTTTAGCGTAAGCTAAAATAAGAGACCCAAACTAAAAGTCCCACAAACGCTGAATAGAATCATCTGGCATGAACTGGAGTAAAACTCTCTAAGTGAATCTTTAGTTTGATGACTCTTGAGGTAGGCGGTATTTGGTAGGCAGCCAACGACCAAGGAGGTATTTTACCAGTACTACCCGCATGGGTATTGGGAGGGTTAGTGACATCTGCTTAGTGAGCCAGCTCTTCAGTGACTGTCAAGTTGCACTCCTCTGACCCAGGTTGCTGTCTTTTCTTTCTGCCTCACTAACATGTGGACTACTGGCATTCTG
>JAYMFT010181133.1:0-12047 GCA_038088735.1 Panulirus argus
CTAAGTATAAATTGGATCTCATGGTTCTTGGACCGTGGATGATTGTCAGTCCACTTTTTTCTGAGTTCAGGTGACTCGTAAAGGTTAATGATGCTTAAGTCATGGTTGGATCAGTGTGCTCAGATTTTCAATGTCGTTGATCTCCATTTCCCGGCTTGACTTTACCACCGCGGGACACCGTGGTATTGGGGGTCACCTTAGGTCTAGATGGCAGAGGTCTTTCTTGGTTTGAGAACAGAGAAGGAAAATCTCTCGCCTCTGTACCTCTGACATTAGACCTCGGCCGCTTCGTTAATAGTAAGAGATTACTTTCATTTGACGTGTTTCGTATTTATAACCCCAAAACGACGAAGGATTATGAAATAGAAAATTGAAGTAAGCGCTGATATAATGAAGGCGTCACTCAAATTATCAGCTGTAACTTTTCGTTTAGGCTCCGAGTCGAGACCAATTTCAGACCTCATCCGACCAGCAGTGTGATGTAAAGGTCAGACCAGCAGCGGCGGGCGAAAAAAGTTGTTGGTCATCTTCTCACTCGGTGATGCGTCGCTCACTCCTGCCACCCTCATCTTCCTGATTCTCATCTTGATCTTTCCGCCGAAGAATCCAAAGAAGTAGCTGAACTTGAACGAGCTCAGGAGGAACCCGGCCCATGGCTCTCGAAAAAGCTTTCAGTCAGGTTCTTGTTGCATAGATTGCATTCCTTTGGCCGCAAACAGAAGTTCACTTGCTTTGTTGACCCCGATTGGCAAGCTAGTGCCAGGGGTCCGGCGGTGTGGTTGCCAACGGTAATGAAACTTCGCGACTTGTGACGTATACTGACGCAGGAAGAGATGACTCGCAGGAATATGTTGCTTAGACGCCCCCACGGGTCATATAGACACCGGCCAATATGGTAGTGTTACGCACAAACGAGCGACGGCCTCATCTTCACACACCCAGTACGTAGGTGTCATATATTACGTTCCGAAACCATAGACTACTACCATTTACGGTCAAGACCCACAAGCTGCTTCTCCGGATACCTTGGCCGCTTTATATGTTCTTAGTACACCGGCAGTAGGCCCGCTCCTATATACATCATTACAGCTCATTCTATCCAATGCGAGCCTTTCGCCCTTCCGAATGATCAGGCCCCCTATATCTTAAATCTCCCTTCACTCCATCCTTCCATCACCTCCTTGGTCTTATTTTCCCTCAAGGTCCCAGAACTTCCGAGACTTTGATCCTCCTTGTTAATCTCTCTTCACTCATCCTCTGCATATGTCCAAACCACTTCGGCTTAACTGCCACACTTCTCTCAGGCAGTGACATTCCTTGCGCGACCAACTCACCTCAAACTGCATATCGTCTTCAAGCATTTCATTTCTAGCACATCAGCCTTTTTCCTGTGTTTTGCATTCAAGGCTCATGATTCATATCCAGAAAACACTCTCGGGAACTTCAGACACACATTTGCCCCAAGAGAAACTGACCTTTCGCTCCACACTCTCCTGAATACAACCTATGACTCAAGTCATCCCCCGCTGCTACATCCACTCCTCGGTACCAAAAGAAAATCCATTTTCTCCAGGTCCTGTCCGTATAAATACACGCTCAAACCACTCTGTTTCATCCCGCTGCCGCACCTCTTTGCCTTATTTTTATTCACATTTACCTTCAGCTGTTTCCCTTTAAGGACACGTTCAAACTCTGTAACGTCCTACTAGGGTTTCTCTTTACAGCCCCACACTAAAGCCGTATCATTTATGAACAGCAACTAATTTACGTCTTGTGCTGCCCTTACCCTAGCATACTGCGTACTGCCCGTTGCTTCAAGACCATTGCATATACCTCCCTCACCACCCCGTTCAAACACAGACTAAAAACCACGGTTACATCATACGTCCCTGACGCAGTTTAACCTTCAATGGAAACCACTCACCCTCCTCACTTTTTAATCGAACACTCGCCCTGAACTCCAAGTGAAGGATAGTCACCTCATTTAATAGCTTTCCATGTACTTTCCATGTACTCCTTAGCGCATCCCTCTCGGACCTATCATACGTTTTCTCCAGATCCATAAACGCCACAAACATTCACAAATATTCTTTACCTTTACTGAAGCCACATTGCTCAAGCCTAGTCAGCTACTCTGCGCCAGTTACCATCCATTTCATCGCTTCTCTGCAGCATATCTTACCAGGTTCATTCAAAAGACTATATACCTTTACAGTCTGAACATTCACTTTCGTCCAGGTTGCTTTTATACGAGAGAACTATACGTGCATTCAGTTAGTTAGTCCTGATTCTCCTCACCTTGGGTCATACTGACTAATCAATCGACAATACTGTTACTGTCTTTCTTGAGAAATTCAACTGCAATCACATCTACTCATGACCTCTCGTGCATTTTGTCCTACGCAAGGCTTTCACTACCTCTTTTTTCACCATTCCATTAGCCATGACTCTTACTCCGTATGCCCCTTCTTTCCAAACACACAAAATCTTCCTCTGCCACTCAACGCGTTCAACAATCACCTCTTTTTCTCATCTATGTCTGCTTCCACTTTACCTCTGCTCTATTCATTTGCGCCTTCACATGTTGCCTTGTTCTCTCCGGAGATACAGTTCAGTTTTCCTAAACCACCGGTATCTCTTCTTTCCTCTCTTTTCTGCCCTTGATTTCAGCTCTCGTGTCAGTTCAGTTTCAATACTTTATTCCTTGATAGAGGAATCGGAATCCTAGTACTGTCACTAGCGTCTTGCTCTTAATCTACTGTCACTATCTCTCGAGATGCTCCCAGTCACTTACACTTCTTCTCTGCAGATACCCTCCATGCACTTTTCTGCTTTTTTCTTTTCTTCGCTGCTCTTCCTCATTTTTCCGCATTCCGCATTTCTCATCTTTACCAGCGAACTTAAGTATTGCTTCCTTACGCACCTCCCACTCTTTTGTGTTTCGTTTACCATAACCCAGTGCGATTCTTCACACATCCCCTCTTGTTGTATCTACACACAGACCAAATTTCCGAGCTCGCTCACACTCACCATTTTCTTTTCACACGTGTCATTTCCTCTTTCTTTTTATTGTCTTTCACGCTCGCCTTCACTAAAGACGTGGTCAGACATGCCTCTTGCCAGGCCTTTCAGCACATTCGCATCTATCAACCTTTCCTTTGTGTTCCTGTCAATTAGCGTATAATCCATTGACTCCTTTTGACCCCACCACACCAACTCACCCACCTATACTTATGGATGTAACATTCCTTGGATTATGTATTCCCAAACCCCATCCTCCATCAACACAGTTCTGAATGCTTCTCCCCACTTCCATGTACGCAAGGGGTCCCTTTCATTTAGATTCCCCGAGCATCAGGATTCAATCCCTTGCATGGAAGCAGCCAAAGCACTTGCTCAGCCCCTCCCCAAATGCAATCCTTTTCTTCTGCATTTTTCTAATGGCTACATTCCTGACACTGCTTGAAGCGAAGAGGTTGATAGAGAGGGTCGACAATCGTAATAGAATGAGAAGATACTTTGAAATAAACTTTGTGAGAACAAGATAGGAAATGAGGACGACAATGAGGAGAGAAGAAGGAGAGTGGTAATAAATTACTTTAAATTATCGCTGATAAACTCTAGGAATTAATTATAGTCAATTATGATTACAAGTACTTGAAACTTTATTTTCTCTTCATCAGAATATTTTAAATGCCATCCGCCCGACAACCTTTCCCTCATGTAGGGCGCCTTTGCTTCGCTATTCTTCTCCAGCTGTTAATGGAACTGCATGTTTACCAGCAGCGTTAAGGCTAGACCACCTTGCTTGGACCTCGAGTCTTTGTGGTATGTGTATCCATGAAACATAATCACAGAGCGCAATGGAATGCAAAAAGTAATCCTAGTCATTTTGGCCACCCATACCTCAACACTTTCCATTCTTCCTGTTGATTTTGGAAAGAGTTACTTTTCTGTTCCTCTCTGTACGTGCTAAGTTATAGAGATTTTACAGTTAGCGATGAAATATTTCTGAATGCAAGGTTTTACATCTGAAACCGGACGCACATAGGTGTGCAAAGAAAGAACCGTCACATGATGTTTTTCACATCATGTGATGCTTTACTGTCTAATGCTGTGTTGTAAATATGTACACGTAATCAAGATTTGTTTCGTTTCTCCCGGCTTGGAATTAACTATGATTTGAAAAGTAAGATCATAATGTAATTCACGGATGTGATAAATATGTTATGTGTATATAAGAACGTAAGAACATTAGAAGTGAGGACACTGCAAGAGGCCCATTGGCCCATGCTAGGCAGGTCCTGAGTCTGTCCACCCTACAACCAACCAACTGATCCCATTAACACATCCAACCTTCGTTTCAAGCTACCTAAAGACCTTTCTTCCACCACTGTACCTGGCAACTTATTCCATAAATCTACTACACCCTATTCCCAAACCAATATTACCAAAGGGTCGGTTCTTTTGAGGCTGCTTGTGGTAGTGGAACGTGTCAGGAACTCAAATTAGTGTGGCAAGAATAGAAAGGCATAAAGATAAATCCACGTGGATAACCCGCAAACTTTTCCCATAACTAAGTAGGCGCAAATGATGTTAGTCCTGGAGTTGAAGCGAAATATCTATCAAAACTATTCTTAACCGTATCTGCGGTACTACCTTCAACCACTATAACTGGTAAATAATATGTTGACAATTCTGTTGAAGAAAAAGTGCTTCTCCAGATTCGAGGCAAAACGTTTGCCCACGAGTGGGTATCCATTACTACAGGTGAAATCACATGAATAATGCCTTCAGCAGCATATTCAGTTCGAAATCGTCGAAGTCTTTGATGATTTTCAATACCTGAATAAGAAATCCTCTAAATCTTCTCTTCGCTAAGCTAAAGAGATTTAAGTCGTTTCTTTGGTCCTCATGGGGTTAGTTTCTCAGTCTGGAATTCATCTTTGGTAGCTCCATTGTTTATGCCTCTATTTAAGGAACGTGCCCAAAACTGAACGCAGTAATCAAGATAGGAACACGCTAATGATTTGTAGAAATGAATCTGAATGCCCTTCTTAAGTCACCAGAGACTATTGCACCCTTTTTCCTCATTCACCTTCCATAGGTACGCAGAGATCATACTGTAGCTTGCCTTTTCATTTCTACTTCCGATAGCAGTATTCATGTGCCACTTGTGAGCCGAGTCCTTTAGTCTATGTCAACTGAAGCAGTAGACTTTCAATATCAGTCGTAGATTTATTTTCCAGCTTTCTATCGTCTGAGAATATCTGACCCGTGACCTGTAGCTGCCCGGAGGATTTGACGACGCTTCGATGAGAATAAAATTTACTATGCAGTTTGGTTAGAGAAGAAGTTTGAGCTGAGTACAGCGAACGGAAGGCGGTAGGGAGTTGCACTTCAGCTGTCGACTTGGTTACCAAAAGTCTGTAATATTCAATCGTGAATAATCTGTTTCATCGATGCAGGTTGGAGCATGGCTCTGTGGGAGGCCACGGCTCACGAGGTACCACAACACGTCATGGAAAGAGCAACCTGCAGATGCTGGCATTCTAAGGATGGATGTGGCCGACCAACATAGTTATACTCCAGGGCCGCAAGACCACAGCTTCTATAGTTGCTGGCTACTGATCCCCTCTCTGCCTCGATTCGGGGTCCACAAGCTTCTTCTTGATCTCATACTCACCCCAGCATCATCCTGATCATTCTTGTACGATGAAATAGCTCCTCTTTAGGGTAAGGTAGGATCACACTGCAGCAAACTTTCACACGAGTAAACCCACCTGCAGAAGAGTGCACATCCGTAAAGTGACACTTAGTTATATGAGACAACCTTTGTCAAGAGCACATTGTTGTTGCTGAGACCAGAGTAGCTGCATGTTTACAGGTGATTGACTGAAGCATAAATGAATAAACTCCCTCTTCCGGAGAACTCGGTCCCTGTGGGGCTACATCGAAGGCAAACGAGAAAAGCTGGATTTCGACTCCCAGTAGCAAGAAAAGAATGAAGTGTTTTACAATTATAGTGGTACCAGCAGTAGTAGTGGTTGCAATAGAGGAATTTCATTAAATACTGTACAACTTTTATGATTCTGAAACTCGAAGGAAGTCGGATCTCTTCTGTTCTGCGATCACTCCTCACTAATGAAGACCCATAAACACCAATGAAACACTACTTTAACATGAGTCTTGTACACAATCAAAAGTACTCTACCTTAAACCTCAGAGTTATAGCCATTTGCTTACACAGGAATACGTACGTGTTCTGTTCAATTTAGTAGCTTCTGATAGAAGATTATCAAGCCAGAATCCTATTAGATAAGTCAAGTTGAAAATACAGATCCATTCCTATTGAAAGAACACAATAAACACTGAACTCTATGTTTGCAACTCATACTTCCATTTCCATAGATTACCTGTTCTTTTGCCAGGAGTCTCCGCAGTATATTGTTCCCTTTTACTTTCTTTCATCTCATCCTCAATAAGCTCATTCTTAAACCATTTGCACCATGTTGTACATTGTTCAGAAAGAATCTATACAATACTCCACTTTCACTTGGTAAAACTTTGCTAATTCGACCTCCTTCACCAAGGGAAGGAGGCGGTTTCCTCATGCACACATCTTGGAAAGCTGTGGGTGGATTGGGGAGCTTATCCCTGGCACGCAGATAGTAAATAGATGCTATATTGTTACACAGTACCATTCCGACTCTGGGCAGCTATCTAGACTAACGAGTAAGCTAGGTTAGGTCCCGGCATTTTTCCTATTAATTTCATTTCCCGTTCTAGTTGCTACTTGTTTCTTGCTCTTTAGTTCCTTCCTTCTGTTCCCTGTAGATTACTATAACTTTCCAACAACGCAGTTATCTGATGCTCACTGGATCGTGGCTAAGCGAACATGCAGCTCGTATATCCAATTACTCACTAAGTTTGGGACATCTTGTCTATCCTAAAACGGCAGAATCATGTACTGTATGGAGAGGATATCCAACAGATGTGAGATCTCTTATCTAACGTCTGAAGAACATCTTAGAACCGCATTTAGGGTTCCACACCTACCGCAAGCGGAATGTGCCATTCACCTTACCTCCCAGGGATATCTCCCGTTCTCGTGTGTGACACCTCGTCTTTCTCACTGGGTTCATTCTGAATGATAAATCACACCCGCTCAGTCTTTATAGTTCTGACGGACCCATACTTCCCAGGATGTCAGCAGCGAGAGTGCTTCCCAGGTGATTACCGAGCTTTGAGTCTCTGACCCTCTCTATATATATCAAAAAGGTTAATGAACTATAATCATAATGCAGTCCATTTTCTGTTTATGAGTAAAATGTTCAGGTCTCAGATATAAGTCATCTTAGAGCAGCTGCTCAAGCTGTACAGAGGTAGAAGTATTGCTCGCCACTTGGGGAAACCTACCTCACCCTCCTTCATGAGGGAGCTCACTAGAAAGTAATTCGTCATATGAATTCGCATCTGCAATCTCATCCCCTCTGCTACAGTTATGTTTTTTCTCTCTTTTTTACAGCTATCAATTCTGCGTGTGTCTCCTTCTTGTCTAGGTCACACAGCACCACACAAAAATACTGTCCCACAGATATTTTGTGACAGTTGTCAAGGCGAATGTTAGTGAGAGTGATGTCAATGTCTTTCCTTCCACTTCTGGCTTGTGGAACTATTTTACCTCATAAATTTCCCGTTTTCTAGAACGTGTCATCCAAGACGAGGCACATCTACGTTCATTGAGAAGGGGGTGAACCATACTTCCTTAGTCGTGTAAATATGTATGTAATTCGTGTATGTGTGTAAATACGTATTCATTCATTCATTTATTCTGAAAAGTAGTCATTACTTCTGTGAAGGTTAGAAACAAACAAACAAACAAAAAAACTGATAACACTGGCCTACGCAGCTTCGATTACCATGGCTGTTGTCGGCAGGTTGCTCGTGATGGGTCCAAAGGTGGGTGTCTGTCTCGTCTCGGTGACCCCATCCCCTCCCACCGTGACCCCCACACTACCTGCCAGCACCCTATCACCCACCCCAGCCCACCCTCGACAGCCTCACCCAACGCCAGCCCTCCCTCCCAACTCGCGTAACTAGGTCACCACAGACAGACCTGTCACGCTGGGAGCTGCCCCAGCCTCGCCGTCTGACTACTCTCCCTCTCCATCCACTCCACATTGTCCAGTCAATAGGAAGACGACGAAAGAGAAGCAAGAGTCAGAAGTAGAATGATAAATGAGACAAGGTTGCGAAGTAGGAAATGATTCCATAGATTTTAAAAGGCAGCTAAAGACAGTAGCACATCTCTAGCTGAAATATGAGTTATCGCTACATTCAGGTCAGAGGGATTAATCCAGCAAATAAAGAAAATTGAAAGCTGTGCACGTGGTAGTCATCTACGAGTACAGCAGACCCCTGTCATCCCACCACCTTTCCCCTGACCTCTGTCGTAATGGTTCAGAAAATCCATTTTCTATACGACGGAAACGCCGTTTTCAATCTACGCTTATAGTGGTGGCAACCGTGACGCAAGCGGATCCACTCGCTCCCATCAGATCTTTAAAGGAAAGAGAGATGAAAGGAATCTTTCTGATTCATGTTAAACACAAACATGTTTACTTACACTTCTCTTTATACCTTTTGCTAATTATGAGAAGCGTGACTCATAAATTGTGTCCTGAGAGAGTGATATACGGTAGGGACCCATAACGTCATCAGTGTAAACTTCATTAAAGCGGTGTAGTGGTTAGCGTTGCTGACTATGAGTCACGCACGAGTCCGCCCGGATCCGAGTCCCGGCGCCGCAGTCGGCCCGCAGCTAGCCCAGCTGTTCATCCTCCTCCGTGGTGTAGCGGTTAGCGTCCCTGACCGTGACGCATTCACGGGCGCATAGGTTCGAATCCTGGTTGCTGCGGCAGTCGGTCCACAGTCAACCCAGCTGTTCATCCACCCCTAGGGGTTGGTCGATAGAATGGGTACCTGGTGAAGGTTATATATGTGTATAGCGTTAATGGGATGGCCTTGATTAGGGCATCAGTTGCCCGTACCGTCTCATTCCGGCAGTTTTCTCTGCCATGTTGCACAATTCAGTTGCCTTAAAATGTAATATGAATATCTAAATTTCTCTCGTAGGTATTCGTAAGATAAGAAAATGAGGATTGGTCATCAACACTGAAGAAGCTTTGTGTACATACACGCCTTCACTGGCCGGCAGCTTCATTTGTTTCAAATCTTACTGTCATGGCGCTACGACGCATTCGATCTACCAGGAATTCTCTGTCAATGATTTTGAGTCATATTTCTGACACGCAGTTTTCGATTTCTGTGTGTGTGTGTGTGTGTGTGTGTGTGTGTGTGTGTGTACTGTGTCGAGTGTTCCAGGCGGCCCCTCTCTGTCCACAGCGACTAGAGGGGAACGCGGACAGAGCGGAACACAGTCATCGTGTGACAGCTCTGACCCAGCGGGGCCCGGCGTGAAAAAATAACCCACCTTTGGCGTCACAAGTTGATATTTTGTAAACGCTTCCTTGGATGCAGCCGAGTCTATTACTGTTTCGCTGTTACTCGAGAAGTGAATTACGATGGCACAGTAGCTCTGTACATCTACGATACAAGGAAATGTTATCCACGAAGAATATATATATATACATATGTATTCTCTCCCGTTTATATTCATTCCGTTTTCTGATGCCCCATTTGTTCTCCGTAACGCAAGTCTGTGTTCTGGTATAACATAGCCAGGTTCTCACGATCCCTTTTGAAGCACAGCAAGGGAGATAAATCCTCTCAGAAGATAAAACCGTTTTACCATCTCTGTTCTGGGAACTGAACAATCCGCTTCGTGGGTCAAATCGATCTCAATTTTTTTTTTTTTCCCCCAGAGAAGTGAGATAAATGAGATTCTGTCGTATGCTTGAGATACGTAGTCTGGCCGAGCTGTTTCCTTCGCGAGAGACGCACACGATAACACAAACAGACCACACGCGCTTCGAGTTTCGGGCGTAGAATATAGGCATTGTTACCCAGCAGGGGGGGACTGACCCCAATACAGTGGGAGCACCGACTAGATGTCATCGTCTATGGGTTTCTTTACTGATGGCTGATGCGCACACACACACACACACACACACACACGAGGAAGAGACGAGAGAAGTACTTGACCACCGCCGCCTGTATTGCTCGTGAAAGGAATTTACAATACGTCTCTCTCTCTTTCTCCTTCTCTTCCTCCTCCTCTTCTTCTTAAGAGGCTCTCTCTCCCTCTCCCTCCCTCCCTCTCTCTCTCTCTCTCTCTCTCTCTCTCTCTCTCTCTCTCTCTCTCTCCCGAAGAGATTGCGTCATAACTGTTAAAAGAGAGAGAGAGAGAGAGACCCCCTGGCGTCCCAGCACACCGAGGGGTCAACACTGTGTGTACATGCAGGTCGGTCTGGGTCGCGTGATAGCGTGAGGAGGAGCTAGGCCAACACGAACAGATCCAACGGTCAACGAAGAAAAAGAAAACAGACGGAGGGGGTATGACTGACTTCCTGTTATTGCAACGGTTGCATGCAACGGCCGGCGAGGCCTCGCCGTCCTTACACTGAATCAATGTTGCAACGCGGGGATCAAAATCATTTTATTGAAGCGCTTTTGCCGACGCCAGACTCAACACACAGAGGTTTTTTTTTTTTCCTCTTATTTGGGGCTTGCATAACAGTGAGTCGTTGTACCAAAACAGGATTAAGCAAACGTAGTAATCACGTTCAGGAGTTAATCACCTTCAAGTCAAAGACCACACCCCATTTTTCCAAGGGATTGAATCACTGCGCTTAAGAGGATTGGATTTCACTGCGCAAGGATATGCTAATCACTGTGTTTTTTTTTTTTCAAGGAGTTCATAGCTCGTAATCAGCTAGTTGAATCACCACATTCCATTTGGGTGATTACCGTCAAGGGATTGATCATCACAGGCAAGAGATTAAGTCATTATATTCGGGAGGTTTACCCAGGAGATTAATCCATCATGCTGGCTGTGTTAGATACTCATCATACTGACTATGTTAAATATTCATCATACTGACTGTGTTAAATATTCATCATACTGTGTTAAATATTCATCATACTGACTGTGTTAAACATTCATCATACTGACTGTGTTAAATATTCATAATACTGTGTTGAATATTCACACACACACACACACACACACACACACACACACACACACACCCAGAGCAAGGTATAAGCATTACGAAGAGAAACAGAGACTCGTTGAAAAGAATCAAGGGAATATTGTTTCTTACGAATCACCATACCAGGGCTGAGGGGAATTATAGGAAAGTCTCTGCTACGGATAGTTTAGTTGTCTCCGATTCTTTGTCTTCACTACTTGCACTGAACACTCTGAGATCGGAGTGTGGGCGTGCTGGTCTCTGGAGCTAGACACGGATACTCGGGCTCCGTTGCTCAAGGGATTCAACTCAAGCTGTTGTGGGTTCCCTCTCATATGGGGGGCCTCCGTGAGCATGGCAAAGCTGATGCTCCAGCCAAACTTGCACTTAGTAAAGTTGATGCTGAAAACAACATTGGGCTGTCAATTAGAAGCCTCAAAACTGCAATTAGAAAGGAATTAGCTGACCTCTTTGAAGCACGAAGACGATTTCAGATAAGCACAAGTAGAAACATTTTCCATCACAGTGAAATACGTAAGGTAAAACATGTGTATGGAAACGCAAATAAGATCAGCAGGTTACATGATGTTGTAATTGCTAGATCAAGGCTAGGCTATAGGTACTACTGGCGCTGTGGCCTACCTGGAGATGTTCATCGTGTAAATTGTAGGGTTTGTGGACGCAGACTGGAGCGCTATCTTTTGGAATGTGAAAAACTGGAGCCGTTTAAGGGATGGATCCGGGCAAACCCTGCGGGAGGTGTCGCAGAACCTTGTTGTTAATGACAAGATACCTGAAATTTTAAGTTTGTATCCACTTTTTGCATCTAGTGGGTGGAACTTGACATATGAAACTATGCAACTATGTAATGCATGTAATATCAACCCACTG
>JAYMFT010181144.1:0-12047 GCA_038088735.1 Panulirus argus
TCTCTCTATATTTCAATTAGGGCCCGGCCTTGATGTGGACTTTTGTCCGTGACTGGAGCCTTCAACATGAAAAAAAAGAAAAATGTACAGGGTCCGGCGAGGTGGATGGCAGCATGGTTTTTATGAACCCAGGAAAGCAGTACAAATACCAGCTCCAGGTCACCAGATCTTTAGTGATGAAACGTACAAGGTGATTACAGTTTCTTAAAGTTGCGATTGGGTTTATTTTTCGTAAACGGCTGTGTTTGGCTAGGCTGGGCTAAGTTAAAGGTTAGGTTAGGTTCTGGAAGAACGTCCAGATCGCAATATTCGTACTTTCTTTTTTTCTACTAAGTGCTGCAGTGTAAAACACATCGGACAGTATCCACTGCCTAGAAATTATGCAACTTGCACATCCTCTGGCCCTGTTGCATCCCCCTTCCTCCCTATGCATCATACCTTCCTACCCTCACATTCCCTCCCCATAGCCCACATCCTGTAGTGTCCTCTCCGTCCATGTCCACCTCCCCCAGTTCCATACCTCTTGGTTTCGTCCCCACCATATTCCCTTCCCATTCCCGGTACCTTGAACTTCATTATCGAATCTTTCCTGCTACACTTCCAATGATTAGCTACCCATTACCACACACCTTTCTTTCCTCCCTTACTTACCACCATAGAACCACAGTGCTTTCCTTTCCACCATACCTAAACACAAAGACACGTTGTAGCTTCCTCCTCACCATGGCATTATACTTGTGCAATGATTTCTTTCTCCTTCCCCTCCACGCCTACGGTCTAACAATCTCCCTTCCGTCCTCTTGCGTGATGGAAACTGTGATGTCCTCTACTGTTGCCAGCCAGCAGGATCAGTGTGATCATCCCAGCACGTCCCTGGGGCTGGCCCAGGTCACGTCCCGCCTCAGAAGCATCAATCCCCACTTTTGGTTCACTCTAGCTTTCCACAGACCAAGATCTCGAGATAGAGTTCACTCTGACCATCCAACATTTTTCGATATAGGTGTCACCCTTACGTCTATACTGGAGGATTCTACCTGTCTGTCTATGTATCTGTTATCTATAAACTCATCTCCCGTTCACGTAGGGTGGATTAAGTGCGTACAGGCATCTTTTCAGAAGAAACACTTGTAAAACTGGATGCCCAGCCTCTGCTCCAAACCCCGCAAGCTGACGGGAGGGCAATGACGTATAGTACCCAGGGAGAGACCTGATACCCAGAGCAAGATCCAGAACTGCTAATCCCTGTAGCTACCCACGGACTAAGGTCTAAACGATTTTAATCTGATTACTCACAGACAGATAACTAAATCTGTTAGTCACTGCAGCTACCCTTAGTCCAAAATTTCGACTAAGGCTTCCCCAAGATAATCAGGTACCCAGTACCATATATTTGATTCACTTTACTTCCTGGAGATCAAGTCCTCGTCATATAGGTCAACGGGAGTCATAAAGCATATCTACTTAAGGATGAACAAGATTATATAAGGAAGACCCGGCTCCTATCGACGACTGGGGTCTACGATGACCTCAACTACTGCTCAGTTTACATACCTCAAGAACGTCCTGTAGTAAGTGGGACCACTGAAAATATTAAGATCCTAATTCTCAAGTGATTCTGTTTCAGTCGAATAAAAATACGTTAACTCCTGATTCACGAATGTTTACTTCAGAAACTAGGGTCATGAGCATTTAGTGTACTCTGTCCAATATCACTGCTGCTATATATCAACCAAAGTTGTACGTTCGAATAAATTTTTCTCTGCTTGTTGCTTTTACAGCACATAAGAAAACATAGCTTGATTTATTTCATTGTCAGAAGTTATGTTGTCCCTACTGGTCAGCCGGACTGCAGCAATCCACAGTGATGAAAGGCACACGTGTGGATACATTTCACCTCCATCTTGAAGCATGTCCAGTGAGGTGATCCCAGATAGTCTTGCAGGAACATGCCGTAAGTCCCTGATAGATCTTGAGGAGTGGCAACGACTTAGGATTTCTCGTGTACCTTGCTTAATAATCGTTTGATCAGCAAAGTCAAATAGATGAGATGATTTTTTCAGTCTATGTGTAGTTCGAATGAGTGACTTTCTCAGACTGTCTCTAGCATCGCTCCTCACTATGTCCGGTGAATTCATGCGTTGCAACGCACCCTGTCGCTGCATAAAAGCCAAGAAGACAATCTGTGACTTTTCCTGGGAGTTTCTTCTTGGAAGTATCATGCACAAAGTGGTCCCTATGATTCTTTATTGTGTCGGCTACTGTCCTGATTTGCTCAGCTTTCCTGGCTAGGAAATACTTGAGTATCAGCAGTTAATCTGTATTGGTACATACAACCAACACATTATTACAAATACAAGCCACTGAATCACATGTCTGAAGGATCATTCTTATGCCAGCCTCTTCGTGGTGTACATGAACGGTTGTAGCTCACCATCATGTGTACGTTGCTTCAAAGAGAACAACAGAGCTGTTATTTGTAACAGGTTCTCTCTGATGTGGTAATTTCTGGCACATGTTGATGAACCTTTATGATAGATCTGTCAAGGTTGTCTTTGTTCTCGTGTAATGATAAGAACTTTCGCCATTTCAGTAGGTTACAAAACATTTGGTCTATCAGCTATTTTGCAGACTGGTGTTTTTTTTTTTTTTTTATACCTTTTCTTGTACCACCTGTACACGGTTTTTGGAACTTGATCCAGTATTTCCATCAAGAATAACGTCAGCTCGAGCAGTCTGGTCTTTGAAATGGTATGATTATATTTCCACAAAGACTCCTACATAGTCCTCATTGCTTCTCATCTCTGCAGCTTCCCAGCGACTGTCTAGAACTGTGGCGGCCATCAGTAGACACAGATGTGTAGAGGGTTGCAGGGGGAAATGTCCTGATGTATGTTTGTATTTTCTCTCTTCACACTCGCAGGATCAGCATTTTCAGATGTAATCAACTGAACACTAGTGTAATACGATTGATAAGAGAACTTGAGAGGTTCCAGCAGCCATTGGAGAAGCTTCTTGTTGCTCCTATACTTTTTACTATGTTGACGCATTGTGGTAAAGTGTCAAAAATTCCTTTGCTTTCCGCTTCTTTAAGACTAGCATAGAGTGAAACACTTTCCATGAATAGTTCTCTGCATCGTTCCTGAGCTTTTCCAGATCAGTAATTACTGCGCTGATGTTGTATTATTTTGTGGCCTAATCATCACCACCACCGTAACTAGTGAGTCATAATGCAATGAACCATCTGAACTGGGCTACTACGTTAGTGATGCCGTAATCCCGCCTCATTCTCGACGGATGACGTTATCTCTGGTACACAGCTTCATCGTCTGTGACATCTACAAGTCACAGTGTCTTGTATTCGGCAGAGCATAAGAACTCTGGCTGTCCTGCATCGTACGTGGCGAGGCGTGAGCACTCTGGTCAGGTGCCGAACGTGAGCGCTCTGACTCAAGTCCTACGGATCTTGTACGAGAGATGTGAACGCTCTTACCAGGTCCTGCGGGACTTGCACGAAGCGAGTTGTCAACGCTCTAACCAGGTCTTACAAGACTTGTCTCGTGCTGCTTCATCAACCTTGAGTACGTGTCCGCAGGTGCTTTCGATGCTATACTCAGCAGCAACCCAGATGGCTGGTGGTGAGGACAGAGGTTTTGTCAGTAAAATTGGTAAGGGTATGTCGTCTTTGTGGTCTTGATGATGAAGATAGTAAGATGAATTAGAATGCATTGCTCCTGTTGATATATAACTCCAGAGAGGGAGAGAAAGAGAGAGAGCTTTCATAGGTACATCGAACGATGAAAAATTGGTCATTCCCTCAACACTGCCTTGGACTTTATGACCCACAGAATAACCTTAACCAGCCACAAATTGTTCTCCATTTCTTTCATTCCTTATGGTGTGTTGCGTTGTAGCTATGGTGTGGGGTAACACCTTTAAGCATTACATTTGCCTCGTCAGATGTTCAGCCTCCTGCATTCTACCCGCTGGTCCTAGTACATAAGATCTGACCATCACTTCTAGATCAGAAAATGATGTCCACCTTCATACCTGTAGACGCTAGTACCACACTTTTAGGACAGGTGAACGCACCTAGCGTGAGTTTACCATGAAAAAATAAAGCATATCCCGTGTAGCTTGCTTTGTTTGACTGACTTTAACCAACTGCTGTGTTTGTGTGTATTCTTAATACACACACACACATATGTTGGTGGAATAGGCAGCCAGAGAAGAGGCGCATGTCAAAAAGCGACTTGATGCGATGCGTCTGACAAGTGCATGTCAAGATGCAATAGAAGTCAAGTGAATGAAGAAATACCAGCCTAATGCTAGGAGAAGGCCACTGTATTGTCAAGAGGTGCTGAGGCCGATAAAAAAAAGGCCAAAAAAGGGAATTTGTCAAGAATTACATTCGAGAGAGAGAGAGAGAGAGAGAGAGAGAGAGAGAGAGAGAGAGATGACAATAGGGGAAGAAATAGAGGAACCGGATCAGGTCAGAGGCAGGAACAACATTCCTACGTCTAATACAAGGAGACCGGAACTTAAGCATCAGAAAATGCCTTAGGCTGTGCGTTCAGTATAAGAATGCAGACGGTCTAGGGGCTAAAGGAAAGGGACTGGAAGTAAAAGATCCTACCAGACAAAGCAACTCTGATATTGTTGGAGTGGTGGAGACAAAACTCACACAGGGGCTCAAGTCATAACCTTATCGGCCCAGAGGGGTACACGATAGCAAGGAGGGGACGGGGAAGATGAGCGTAAGGAGCTGGGGAGGGGATCTGCTCTCTGAATAAGGGAATGCATTAAGTTGAAGGAAATACTGACAGATGGTTCGCTCAAGCAATACTTAAAGGCTCGAGAGATGGGGCCCCATAGGTGTACAATTCCCTTCCCGTACCGGGCAAATAGGTAATTGCACACACACACACACACACACACACACATACACATCAGCTGCAACCAATGCTTTGATAACCTTCTTAGTTTGGCATTTGACTAACGGGAACAGGATATATCATACCGCTCCCCTGGAGAGTAAAGACTGGTGGGATGGGGGCAGTTGTCTTTGTGTGACTAAGCCGTTGGGTTCTTGCCCGTGCCAGCACACACACACACACACACACACACACACACACACACACACACACACACACACACACACACACACACATACAGACCTGGGCTTGTACTGATGACCAGGGGCGTTCTGTCCAGTACTGGGTTGGCAGTTGATCCTTTTCCTACCTGCTGTGATGGCACTTCGTTTTCTTTCGTCTAAAGTAATGCTCTGCGTTTTGATTTTTTTAGCATCTTAGTGGATCTGTAAATGCTGGGACAGCGAACTACGGCGAATAAAAAGGAAACTTCTTGAACGCAGTCATATTTATCGTTTTGAGAACGGAATGAAACGAACAGAACAATAAATGGGGACAATAACAAGAGGAAATGATGTAGTATGACAGAAGCGAGCCATAAGGGAACTTAGCAGACACAGCGTTCCCCAAGGGTGCAAGAAATCGGCGGGGATGAATGATATGTTAGGCTGGTGTCCCAAGCCGCCACGATTGCCTCGTTCTTCACGTGGTAAGTTGAGATCCGGGCGGTAAGGCGACCAGCGGATCCTTCACTGGCTGGACAGCAGCTTACTCTCTTCCCTGAAACACGACGCCAGATAACAGGGAGTGAAGGATACAGTGAAGGATACAGGAAGATCATTGCCTCCCGCGCCCCTGTAGATGGGTTGACTGGCACTATAAACAGACTTAACAAACACCAACATTGACTCCACAGATTCCACGTACACAGGGACTCCACACACTTCATGTACACGGTAGCTCCACCTGGGCGAAACTTGAAGAACGTAGCAGACTCTTTGTTTTCTTGCCCAGGTAAGTTGGCACTAACGCCTTGTCACAGATGGCTGCCATGCCACCAACATTGCCTTTAGGAAAATAGCAGTATGCTAGCATTTGAATTCCCCGTAAGTAGCCAATGGGAAGCATTTATCTCCAGTACAGTGTCCGTAGGATATCAGTTTATTTATAGGAAGTACCAGTACTTCAGGAAGTGATCGTACACTTAAGACGGAAGGTTTAGATGTGAGAGTTTATTTTATAGAAAGTGGTATGATGCATTGATGATACGTGACTTGTTGAAAGTGTTAATCCACAAACGCTTTTACGTGTAGCAGATGGCCATATAGTCATTCATGATCTAATATGTACCCAGGCAGTGATGCTTGACTTTTCGGAAGTGTCCACATACACACATATACACACAAACAAACATACAAACAAACAGAAAAACAGAGAAAAGTGAGAGTCCATAAATATGTCCTTTAATGAAGAGAGATGAGTGATGGGTGACCTGAACACAACTTTATAGTTTTAGTTTTTAAACCAGACTGATGACATAGTTAATGAAAAATTCCTCGAAAGATGTAGGGATAAAACAATCGGAGGACAAAGCATGAAATTAAGCAAGTAAATTGTTTAGAAATATGTAAAGAAATAACTTCATGGCGTAAGAGTGAATAATGGATGAATGGAATAGAATGAGTGAGGATGAAGTAATAGCGGACAGCAAACAGAAGTCTATGATATTTGTATGAGACTGGAAAAAGTTAGAGAGATAGATAGGTCCCCATTAGGGTAAAACCACCTCTTCGTTCAGTACAAGGGTAACTATACACACATACACACACACACACACACACACACACGCTTGATCTTTAGACGGTCATCTTGCACAAACACCTGACCTCGAGAATATGGCTATATGTTGACCATTGTAACCTTCAGAGCCAGTGTTATTAGGGTAAGCAGAGTGAAGTATTTTTGAGCGAAGTTTTGCCCTCCACTCTGAAGGATATACACGTAAACTTCGAAGCGCTTCTTGGATTGACTTCGTAACAGTTTCTTAGTGATGGAGGGCGGGCTAACTTCATGCACCCTCCTCAGTCCTCCTGAGGGAGGGCTGGTCGGTTGGTTAGTTGGTTGTTTAAGCTTTAGACCTGCTGACGTCATTAAGGCCGTCAAAGTCGAATAGCATCCGTCAGTCGAAAAATCTTTCAACACCTTCTTCAGGTTCTTGGACCACATTCACACACCCACCAGCCATGTCGCTCTTGAGGAAGCGGATGCTTGGGTCTGCCAGCGATGCCATGTCATCTGTAGCGTGTACCTGTCTTGCTAAAATTCCTCCTCGTGCCTGCTCTCGGCAGTCAAGGTCATGTGGTCTTTGCCAAGGAGCTGGATTAACATTCTTCCGACACATTACTCACTTTAAAGTCGCTCCCCAGCCTTCTGTATTGCGTTTTTTTTTCAGCTTGCTTGGAGTTAAGACTCGTGTTATGAGCTTTAGAGTTTCGTAATTATTTAGTGTTGTTTTCATTACATTCATCACGTTTGATTTGAACATAAAACTACATCATTATGGAGATTAATCAAATATAAGTAAACAAATTAGGGGATGATTTATATGTAAGTTCGTACCTGTACTGAAAAACCTTTGAAATATAAACTCAGCAATTTTAGATACGTCATCGAATATCAGCTTTATACGATATATTAACTGAAACTAAATCACCAGTAATTATAGTGATGCTTTAGACAGTATCTCAAGACCAACGTATCTGTTTCCCAAGTGATGAGAACCCAGCAACTGCCATGGGCTGCTGATGCAGCGGTTCAGCTGAGGATGAGGTTTTGACGTCGAAAGAACAAGGCTAAGCGACAGATATCTTGATTATGGATCTTCATTTACGCGCTCAGCAAATATAGCCCCAGAACCTGCACGTGAGACCGTCACTATGATCACCTTCAGTGGTTTTCCAACAGAATCCTTACCAATATAACCCCTGCTGGCGATCCTCTCCACCACAGCTCTGAACAGGGTTGATCAGTGGCACTTCCATTGTCGTGTCATCAGCATGGTAGCCTTGCCGCCAACACCACCACCGCGATTTCTACGCTGATCCCTGTTTAGGCCAGGTGGTGGAGGGTTGGCAGCACCGTGGGCGGCGGAGGTGGCCGCTTGCCACGTCCCGTAGGTCGGGTACCCATCGGCTGGGGGACGAAGGGCGTGGCGTACACCACTTGGCAAGTCCAAAAGGATTCTCAAGGAGGTTAGGAGGAGGAGGGGATGAGGGGAAAGAGGAGGTGAAGGTAGTAAAAGGAAGGAGAAAGTAAGTCATGAATGAATTTCATTTAATGGAGAAGTAGTGGTAGGGATTATTGGTAACACTTTCGTTGTTACAGTTCACTGAATTATCACGACTCGAAGCATTATGCACCATAACCGTTACAGTGTGTTACTGACACGACAGGTGTCACAAATGTTGGTAGCACCAATGATTATAATAGCCGTAGTGACACCACGTTACAGCCAGTTGTTATCGAGCGTTACAATATTCATGACGCTGTTAGTGTAGCAGTATCCACAAGACACCAGGATTGTTAACAGTTTGAATGGCACCATTTGTTACAGTATGTAGGTGAAAACTTGATTATAAAGTCTTAATGACAATATTACTGTACAAGTGACGCTTGGTGTTACAATACTGCTGACACCAAGCGTATTCCAGTGTGTTGATGATAATGAGAACTTTACATATATCTAGTTTTCGCATGAGTGTTATGATATCGGTAACACCACGAGTGTCTCAGTGGAATGGTGTCACAGTATGATTGTTACATTACATGTCAGAAAGCGTTTAGAGAGCAACATATAACTGTCACGGAAGGAATAACAGTGCTTAGGGCGATACGGTGTGCGGTGACACATTGAAATTGCTGTAGGTGGTACAATGGGCAGTATTGTGCTGGTATGGTCATCAGACTCGGCATCATATCAGCTCGTTTTCTGTGCATTTTATCTTTTTTTTTTTTTTGTCTGTGGTCGTCACATCTGACTGTCCTGCAGTGAAATGATCGTAGGAACTACAGTAGGGTTTAAGTGTCCGTGGTCGTCTTATCCAGCTGTCGTACAGTGAAATGATCGAGGGGACTGCCAGTGCTTTAGTACCCATTTTCTCAATCAGCTGTCCTGCAGTGTAATTATCGTAGGAATTACCATAGACTTTTAATGTCCACTCTCATCCCCATCAAGTGAAATAATCATTGAAAGTACCACAGAGTGTTACTTAGTATCCATTTTCTTCTCATCCAGCTGTCCAGCAGTGAAATGACTGCAGGAATTACCAAAGAGCCTAAGTGTTCATCGTACAGCTGGAACCTGCTAGTCTCTGGACACGATTCCGGTTGAATTCCACACTGGAAAAGTATTTAAGCTTCTTGGACCGAAATTTATTTTGCCAAGTGTTAGTTCGATGGGCCCAGGACTAAATTGGTAATTGTCAGAAAAAAAAAAAGACTTTTCACCCTCTCTCTCTCTCTCTCTCTCTCTCTCTCTCTCTCTCTCTCCCTCTCCCTAGTAGGTGGTAGGAAGCTACCGACCTGTTAGCTATATTATAGTTGCTACCCTCCTAGGTAATGAAAGGATTACTGACAGCTGTGTAGTGAGCCAGCACTACAGTGGCTCTCAAATGTCACTCTTTTGACCAGGGTAATTGTATTTTCTGTCTTCCTCACCTGCACGTGGGCTGCTGGCATTCAGTCCACAAACATGCAATCCCTCCATCTCATACATATCACTTGACAACACGCAACTCGCACGACTTGTTCTTCGTTACTCTGCATTTCTTTGCGTTGAGCGCTACAGGCTGTCAGGATGTGTACCACTGTGTGTGTGTGTGTGTGTGTGTGTGTGTGGAGAGAGAGAGAGAAAGAGAGACAGACAGACAGACAGACAGACAGACAGAAAGATGGATCTCCCAGTCTCGGATGAAGTGCGTAAGAGAATGTATGACTTCATGATATACGTGAGAAAGGGACAGGAAGGATCTGTTACTCCACGGATGGACCTTAGAATTTTACGAAGGATCTCTGTCGTCAGAGACACTCAATTTGAGGGATGATGCCCTGGATAGGCTCGATGGTGTGGCTGCATGTGGGGAAAGACGGAATGCTTCAAGGATGGGCATGAAGGATGGGAGTGTGGATTGGTGAGTGGTTGGGTAAGAGGGAGGAGGTAGGTGTGTTAGGAAGTAAGATTGTGGGTAAGGATGATTAATATGTGCGTGTGGGGTGGGTGGGTGGACAGATGGTGGTGAGAGCGGAAGAGAATAAGGTGAAAATAAGAAGTGTATCTGCTGAAGGGACTGACTGGGTATTTTGGTTGGAGGTAAATAAGGAATTTGGAGAGAGGATGTGAGACAGGTGGGATGCGAATGTATGGGCTGGGATGGGGAGTGAGATGACGCATAAGATCTTGGAAGTGAGGGAGTTGATGGGGAGCAGGGTTGGGACGCGGATGCGCGTTCGAGTGGGGAGTGACGAGGGAGGGGAGTGGGTGGAGAATGATAATCCGGGTGTGGCTGGAGGGCCGTAAGCTCGACATCGGCCCCAGAGAAGACAAACTGGGAGGGAACCCGGTAAAAAAGGAGGCGTGGAAGCCGCGGAGGATAAGGAAAGGAACGTTCCATTATGGGGATGTGCGAGACGGATGGTGGAGATAGAGGGAGCCAACAGAATGGATAGAGTTCGAGGGCCGGGATCTCTGAGTTATGGCAGGGCAGGGGGACGTTTAATGGCATGGTGTGGGGACCCACCTGGCGACGCCCCAGTTGGGTGAGGGCCAGTGGTGGCCGGGGGTCACCAACCGTAAAGTGGTGGCCGCGTAGTGTGTTTCCCCAGGTTCTCGACAAGAATGAAAAAATTTACTTTTCTTATATAATCCTGAAGTTTAATGCTAGCTCATTTTCTAGGCACAAAAATCCTTTAAATATTTTAGATATATAATTTCCTTGTATATCTTGAATTTATGATTACCTAAAAAGGACGGTTACTTGGGCTCAGCACTGTAACATAATTATCTTTTTACTTTTTGACTTATACTTCCTTTTTAAAGGCAAGACAAGCACAAATTTCCCGGACTGTGGATGAATTTCATAATAATTGCTTACACACGAACGCATAAATTGCCTAGGGAATGGATGCGGACCGATATCATACCACTGTTTAAGAGAGAAGAGCGAAAAGTTGCACTAAAATACAGACCAGTCTCTGTGGTGAGTTTGGTCTGTATAGTACAGGAAAAGGTCATAAGAAATCAAAAGGACTGTTTCTTGCAAAGGGGAAAATACCGAAGCGAGAGAAAAGTACGGATTTTCGGAAATGTGATCATATGCGATAAACAATATGGATTCCCTTGGTGTAGCGGTTAGCGTTCCTGACCGTGGCGCATTTACGGACCGCCCAGGGTCGAGCGCATAAGTTCGAATCCTGGCTGTGGCAGTCGGTACACAGTCAACCCAGCTGTTCATCCACCCCTAGGGGTTCGTCGATAAAATGGTTACCCGGCTAAGGCTAGGGTATATATATATATATATATATATATATATATATATATAGTTTGGACGATATTTACAAGGAACGAGTACAAATGACTGGGAGATGTATAAAAGAAAGCGGCAAAAGGTCAAGAGGAAGTGCAAAAGTTAAAAAAGAGGGCAAATGAGAGATGGGGTGAGTGTCGTTAAACTTTAGAGAGAATGAGAGATAATTTTGGAAGGAGGTAAATAATGTGCGTAAGACAAGAGAACAAATGGGAACATCGGTGAAGGGGGCAAGGGGAGAGGTGATAACAGTTAGTGATGGAATGAGGAGGATATGGAGTGAGTGTTTTGAAGGATTGTTGAATATGTATGATGATAGAGTGGCAGATGTAGGGTGATTTGGTCGGGTTGGGGTGCAAAGTGAGTGAGTCAAGGACAGTGGTTTCGTGGAGAGAGAGGAGGTGGTGAAAGCCTTGCGGAAGATGAAATGTGGCAAGGTGGCGGGATTGGATGGTAATGCAGTTGAATTTATGAAGAAAGGGGGTGACTGTGTTGTTGATTGGTTGGTAAGAATATTTAATGTATGTATGGGTTTTGGTGAAGTGCCTGAGGATTGGCGAAATGCATGTATAGTGCCATTGTACAAAGGCAAAGG
>JAYMFT010181155.1:0-12047 GCA_038088735.1 Panulirus argus
TATATATATATATATATATATATATATATATATATATATATATATATATATATATATATATATATATATTCCTTTTCTTTCTCTGCCTGTTAAAATACGTCCAGAATGACGCTGCCGTCCTGCCGTCACCCACGGCGTGGCAAGATCTTGTGCATCACTTGCAACTCACGTCACACACTGGGCTATTGCTGTTGTCACTACCTTCGATCGCCACACACACACACACACACACACTCGACGCCAGATATACACAACAGGGGAGGACAGAGAAAGTATATGAATGTATACGTGACGAAAGATAGAACAGACTTCATTAGGAAAGCTAAAGTTTTACACTTCGCCTCAGATTGTAGCGTCCAGGTATTCCGTTAGGGATGATTAATATCATCTTGCGTCAGAGACACGCCCCATGTCCAAATGAACGTTGGGAGAACAATGTTAAAGATAAATCTGAAATCTTTATTGAATCGAGAAGTGAATTTTAGATTTGAAGGAATGATCTTCAGCACACATAGCTACTAGATACCCAGATACTGTACGTCAGGTGATAATCATTAGTGATGATCATTTAATCACCTCACGCCATTTAATGATCATTTAACAGTAGTCATCTGATCACTCTACTTGTAAGCTTCTAATTGTTAATCATTTGATCACTGCACGTCATTTAACTAATCATTAGTGTAAATCCGTGCACGCCAGCTACTTGTTATTAGTGTAAATCACCTAATCCCTGCACACCAGCAACTGATTAGTGTAAATCATTTCTTGATTAGTAACCTTTACATTACCTGAAACGCAATCAGTAGAAATCTAAATTCTCAGCAACGGCGTATCGACTGTACATAACAGATTATCATTACGTGTGGCAGTGTTTATAATCTCATACTCCGTTAGTGGACATGCTCTCAAAGCTGATACATACTGGACCTAAGGTTCTTTGTCAATCCTCACACTACGCCCATAGCAACACACTGGATGAGCCACTCCAGACTTACGGTAACTCCTGAGACTTGCTTACCACACCATGTTGCTGCCACGCACCTTTTAAGACTTGGTGTCCTACGTGACGCGTTGCCCTAGACTTCGAGAACAGCTAACAAGCCTCTAATGACTTACGACTCAGACTCGTGTTACAGTCATCAGAGACTTACTCTTAACAGCTCACACTCACTTAAGACTTTACTCACACACTTAAAAAGAAAATCTTTAGACTTACTCTAACAACACACAATACTTACGCTAAAGACACCTTTTACACACACACACACACACCAAAGTTCATGCAGCAAGCCTCAAAACGAAAGGGAGAATTCCCGTAATATCTATCGGCTTATTACATCCTTCAACGTATACACTAAGCAGCATCTGACACACACACACACACATACTCTCCATCCTTCTTATACACACATATACACACCCTCACTCCCTACCGACCTTGAGACTTACTCTCACAGCGGGGAATGCGCGAAGACCAGTTTCCCGAAGGGAGGCACTTCGTCTGCTGTGCCCCAACCAGGGAAGACCCGGGCACGCAGGAGAACCTCACGATCGTGCTCATTCGTGTGTCATCGACGGGCTCGTAACGCAGGGATGTCAGCTCGTCGGACTTATTCATGGTGGCGATGTCTGGGCAGTGGACAGCTGCAGGTGGAGAAAGAGAGAGAGAGATAGAAAGAAAGATAGTTAGAGGGATTTGAGTACGTAATTACGAATACCTGCGGGGAGGAGAGATGTTGCCAAAGGACAGAGCTAGCCTGGGTGGCCCACAGCAGGAAAATATGGATGTTACGAGGAATTAGTCTTGTGGGTTGTGTGTTGTCGAGTGTTGTTTGTGAAGATGAAGAGATTGTCTGTTTGTGGACTGGAAGCCATCAGCCCACGTGTGGGGTGAGGCTGAAAGAATAGACTGATACCTGGGACTAAGGAATGAAACTAGAGAGTGAGAGAGAGAGAGAGAAAAAAAAAGGGAGGATAGGTGATACATCACTGAAGATAGGAAAGAGACACATACCATGTGAAGAATAGTGAGGAACATGCGTGTGCTTACAGGAGGATAGGTGATGTGAATGCATGAATAGTCAGTGTACATACCAATTAAAAAGCAGTTTAAATCTGCCATGAGTAAATCTATCCATCAGACGTAATTCAACAGACTTTAACATCAGATCTTCAACTTATGTTCATTCTCAAATATTCAGATTTTACTCAGACTACTCACAGGATTCTCTTGTGCGTCAGTATATCATTATTCTCATCACACCACGAAGGTGCGGGTTAGAGGAGAAGACATTGTTGATATCCACACTGTCTCTTACCTTTGATCTCGACCATGACGATGTGCTTGTGGCCCATGGGCGTCTCGCAGGCGTACGCTCCCGAGTCCTTCTCCTGCGCCTTGAAGATGGAGAGGCGGTACTCGAGCTGCATGTTCCTTCCGGGGGCGATGGCCCAGCCGTTGGGGTATGGTCTGTGTTGAGGGGGTACACCGCTGGTCACTACTCTGTATGTGTGTGTGTGTTTATAAATGGTGCAGTATTTATTTCATGTTTCTAGGTAGTGTTCCTGTATATAGCCGTATATATATATATATATACAGTTTCTCTAAATCTTCTCGTGCATTTGCAGCGAGCCAAACTTCTGCTTCACAGCATCTAAACGTGAAATAATGATTCTCAAAGAAACTCCATGCAATTACAAACACCTTGCTTTGAAACTATCAAAAGAAGAGAAAATTCTCAACGCCTGACCCAGCGAATCTACTCAATGAATCTGCCTTTGAAATGGTATAACATCGAAGGTATCAGTGGAAGCGTATGTTGACAGTGGAAGACTCGACCTCCCCAAAAAAAAACCTAAGTGGATCCCGCTCATACACCCTCCTTGTCTGACTCCCCGTGTCATATCAATACGTACACTAAGCTGCCCATCGCTTTCAGCTTTCCTCCTCCCTTGGCCTTCTTGCCGGATTTTCTTCTGCGTTTCTTGCCGAGCAGTTGTCTGTGGAAGAGAGGAACATCTCTTGTAGCTACAGGCTGTGGATGTGATGGAAATCACAAGGTTCAAGTCTGTGAATAAGGTGGTATCAAAGGCGAAGATTCTCTAGGTGAACTGAGACAGTAACGTTACTTAGGATTGCAAGAGAATGTCATTGGGGCTGCAATAGAATATTTTTTGGCACTGCAAGATAAAAAAAGCTGTTGTCACTGCAAGAGGTTGTTATTAGCAGTGCAAGAGACTGATGCTGTTGGCATGCAAGAGGATGCTATTGGCACTGCTAGAGGAAGGAACCTTACAGTGACGAGGAGGATTGCAATGGAAGTCGGTGATGTCGAAGAGTATTTGCAACGGAACTCTAGGATGTAGAAGAGGATTAGAATGGAAGCCTATGGCACAAAGAGGATTGGAATTGGACCCTTCGGTGAAGGAGAAAAGATTGGAAGTGAAGGTTTCAGTGGAGAAAAAGAAAGGGATTTTTGCGGGACATAGGATGCTGCAAAATGACTTAGGAGTGGGATATGTAATGAGAGGAAACTGTTAGCATTTTATGGCTACAGACCAAAAAAAAAGAGAAAAGAAAACAGAAGACTGGTTTAACATTAACCAGGAGTTGCTAGTTTTACCAAAGGATGAAAACTCTTAAACAAATATATGCACAAATGTTGAACTCTAAAATATACATACATGTGTTTTTTTTTTCTTATCATAAAAACACACAAATGCTTCTAAACTATCGTTCAAATTCAAACAAATTTTTTTTGTGTATTAAGACTAACCAGGAACAATAGTTTTGCATATCATTAATTCCATTTCTTTTGTTTTATGTATGTAATTAAGACACGTCTTTCCCCGTTTTTGATACCAGACGGACACCTCTCAGGCTTCTCCATCGTGTTATCATAAAAAAAAAAAGAAAATGACCCTTTAAATAAAAATGGAATATTAGAAAAATACAATCAACGGCCCTACCTGAGAATTACTATTCTGATTACATTAAGAAGGACCTATTGATGAACCAATCACCAGCTGAAGTGTCGTTAATCTTGAAGGAGAGGAAAAGATGAATTTACTCACGTGCTGGAGAGCGAGACGTTCCACTTCGGTGTTCCGTGGCGCCTCTCGAAGAGGCATTCGAGGTGCAGGACTGTGCCTGGGTAGACCACCAGCTTGCCATCGTTGCTCTGCGCCATAGGACCCCTCTCGTTCCTGAAGAGGATCGTGGGCGCCTTGTCCACTGCGGCAGAAGGAGAGGGATGCGACTTCTCAAAGATATTTGCATAAGAATATGGGTAATTTCTTTTTATATCTGGGTGCCGTCGTAGAAGTGAACGGAGATGTGTTCATGGAGAAAATATTTTTTTCGGTTGAACATAGCGAAGGAAAGTGTGATTTTTTTACGTATCTTTTGGTGTAAACTTTATGTCGTAAAATAGGCTCATTTACATACTAGAGTTGCTTTCAACCCGGTATCGTAGACTTGTTTACATAATGAAACCGGTTCAAACCAGATATCGTTGAATAAGTTGACAAATTTACGTAATAAACTTGACTTCAACTAGATACCATGAAAAACTTATGTATCTATGTATTAAAACTGGCTCTAACTAGATTAATCAAGATAACAGAGATTAAAATTTGGATAGAAAACGGAGTGTAGGACTTTCAAAGTAATAGAAAATGCGGTGTAGGGTAAGGATTTTTTCATGTCTTTCCAGACGACGTGACACGAAGAACAACAACAGAGTCCAGTATGGCAACGACAGAAGAATCTGATTGTGTTTAGGAGACTCTCGATCATGGGTACCATCGAGTAATCTGATGGTACACGGGAGAAATCAGATCGTGGGTGTAGTGTGTACGTGAACAATGTTCTAATTACCATCTCACACACACACACACACACACACACCGTATGATAAATTCAGCCCGAAAGGACTTTAGGAAGAGCTGATGACGGCTTAGGAACTCCCGAAAGGAACTTTTGAAGGGGAGCTGCCCTAGCAATCGTGCGAGAGTAGGGCTTGGGGTGAATGAATTCTCTCTCTCTCACGCGCGGGAGAGTAACTGGCTCACTGAACTGCACTGTGTCAGTCTGATGATAACACACTCGTATTTTCATTTTCTTGTAGGACGAACATGAGAAATGAGTGTAGTAAATATGAATACACAGTGTTTTCTATGCCGTGGTGTAATTATGTATTATGTACTGTGTACTATAGAGCAGATTTCGCGTATATACTCTTTGAAAGAAATGAGTTAGCCTCTGTGTACAGTTTGAAAGAAATGGAACAATTTTGAAGGTACGATGAAAAATTGGGTTGGTGCTTGCCTTCGCTTCCCACTACCATGAAAACTGGACGCAAATGCGGCTACTGTATGCTGTATCCCACGTATGTATTGCTCCCTGAAGCCTCGCTTACTATGTCTCCCATGTATGTGTTTCTCCCTTAAGCCTTCCTTAAAAGTACTGTATATCCCATGTATTTATTGCCCCTCACATATCAAAGTCCCCCATCGAGTGTGTAAATATTTAGACCTTGTCTCTTCACGACGGTGGACTGGATTTCGTACAGGTAGATTCACTGTGATTTACGTAGTGTAGTTCGATTCGTATCATACACGAAAACGCGGATCGTGTCGAACACGAAACTAAAGAATAAGCGTCAGGTATTTAGATTCTGAATGTTTTAGACACGAAAAAAAAACTGTGATACACACATTTAAAACCGGTGCATCAAAAATATACTAAAAACTGCGTTTAAAATATCTAAATGGTAAAGTCTAGACATAAATTCAGACTCATCACACTCACCTGGTCCCAATCTTTTTTTCTTTTTTAACGTCTCGTCAAGTACGTTTAAAATCAACGCCTAGTAGATATCTGTATATCACCCCACTGCATCTTTTCTCAGATCTGACAGGGGCCATTTAATTTTGGCGCGCCAGAGGCATTTAAACTTGCGCGTCACGGTCATTTATATACTCTCCTTGCGTCCTGGTCGTTTAAACTCGGCGCGTCACAGACGTTTAAATTCAGCAAAATTGTAAACATAAACCCCGAAGCACCGAGACGCCATTTCAACCGGACGCATTGTAATTATCTAACTGCCCCAGTCACTCCGTTGAATATCTTTTACACCATTTTTTTTACAAATAATCTTATAAATATTGTAAAAACATCTTATGAACTGAAATCCTAAAAACGAGATACGAGAACAGAACGTTTTCTTTGAAGGGAACCAGCAAAGAAAAAAAAAAAAGAAAACGGGGCAACACTCCTTTCTACACACACTCTCTCTCCCTCTCTCTCTCTCCTCTCTCTCTCTCTCTCTCTCTCTCCCACGTACGTACCGGAGTAGTCGTTCTCCTGGTTGAGGCCGACGCAAGCGGGCTTGTCCCCCGTCCACATCCCGTCGATGCAGCGTCGCTGGTTGTTGCCTATCAGGGCGAACTTGCCTATGTCCACGCACCGGGAGACCTGTGAGGGGGGGGGGAGAGATGGCGAGAGAGGGGGGGAGTTAACAGGGCGAAGGGATGTCAGGATTTTTTTTTGGGGGGGAGTGAGTGTTGCTCTGGGGAGTGACATTGCCGTGGGAGAAGTGTTACTAATGAGGGAGGGGGGGTGTTACTAGGGAGTAGTGTTTCTTGGGGGAGTAGTATCGCAATGAGAGGATTGGTTTTGGGGAGAAGTGTTCCTAGGGAGGGATCTAGCTGGGGAGGAAATATTGCTTGGGGGAGTAGCGTCACTAGCAGACCCAGTGTTACTCGGGAGAAATATTGCCCGAGGGAGAGTGTTACTTGAGGGAAGTATTGCTGAGGGAGTGTTACTCCGAGAATACTGCCGGGAAAGTGTTGGTTTCGGGGGTGTTACGAAGGAGGAGTATTGCGAGGGGAAGTAGTGTCACTTGGGAGGAGTATTGCGAGGGTGTTGTAGCTTAGATCTTTCTCATGCTTGTGTATTATGAACCATCTTTTCCCCATCACTTCTTCCTTACAGCTAGATTTCTCTTCACTTCTTTGCCCATCACTTATCTGGGCCTTCTACAACTCTGCCCTTCACTAGCCTGGTCTTCTCCATCACTGCCCATCACTAACTTGGTCTTCTTCGTCACTGCCCATCACTAGTTCGGTCTCCTCCATCACTTCCCATCACAAACCAGCTCCTGTTCCTTCACTACCCCCTAACTAGCAAGCGTTCCTACGTTCACTGCCCCACATGAAACAGATTTCACCCCATCACTGCTTCATCACATTTCACCCTCATCACTGCCCGTACATAAACAGAAATCATGCCCTTCCGTCATTGCCCCCTCACGACACATCCTGCTCCCCCACCAGCGTCCATTCCTCCCCCCTCCTCCCAGACCTCCCCCCCCACACCACACCCACTACTCACCAGCTGTGCTCCGGGTGCAAACTCCATCACCTCCTCCGTCAGCTCCTTATCGTCGTAGAAGGTTACGACATTCGGCTCCGACTTCCTCCAGGTACAGGATTTGTTGCCGAAGTTCTGCTCCTCGTCAGCGCCTTCTGCGCTGCACGTCGAGGGTATGTGACGCCCTTGCCACGCCCCGTCCACGCATGTCATGTCCCAGGTGGTCTTCACGCCTATGTTGTTAGTTTTGCAGTTGAAGGTGAGTGTGGTGCCATCTGGGAACCTGCTCGAGTCCGGGCAAGGATTTTTACCGTTTGGAGTCTCCAGTCAAAACCTTGGGTTGAACACTTATCTATAACTTAAAGGTTAAGCGAGGTAGTCTAGCGCGAGATTTAAGCGAGAAAGCTTAATCGCTGTTACTCTGATTTGGCATGATTGGCAAAGCGGCACTGAATTCAGTGAAGGGGGAAAGTATAGTCACATATTTATTTGAGGGAAGAGGAAGGTATGTTTCACTATGATGGGATTGCTACGCACATGAGACGACCTCATGTCAGTCTCAAACGCTGCCACATTAGCCACACTCACCCTCAACCACCAGCACACACACATACATACACACAGCCACACCCTTCCACCACTTCGATACCTACATCTCATCCTTGTCATCCAGCGGGTGGCCGTCCATGAAGCCCCGAGAGCCGGGCACATACTCGGGGAAAGGGCAGGGCTTCCGCTGGTCCGTGGAGGACGAGGAGGTTAAGCCCATGTCGATGATGTCTCCTCCTGGGGTTAAGCCATCCTCGCTCACCGCTTCTATGGAAGGAGAGAGGGAGAGGGAGGAGTGAGTGAGAGCAGTGGTGTTGGTAGGGTCACGCCCTCCGTCAGGTCGGGTCAGCTCTGCTCTCCTCTCCCACCCGCAGGGAGAATCCCCTGACCCGTTCTTTGTGGCTGCATTGCCTTATGACAAAATTCAAAGGAGGTGTTGATTAATTCATTGCTCTCTTATTACCGTCATATTCGCTTACCTGTGCCTGGAATAGGCCCTTGCCTGTCTACGACCCGTGTTCTGTTTTATATTGACTGTTTGAAAAGCAGTACCACACCAACAATGTCATCAAACTGTTCATTACTGCTCCAACATTGTATATATTCTTATGAATCCACAGAGCAGGACAGACTTAGGGACAAGTTGCTGTAGTATAAGGACACAAAAGTCCTACGTAAAGGCAAGGCTGAGTAGGATGTTCTTCAGGCGCCAGTAGCCCGTAGGAAGGAAAGCTTGAGTGCTTGGGGCCAGCTAGGTCCTCAAGCCAGACCCTGGCGATGCCTGTGCCTTACCCCAACACGCTCCCTGGCTTTAGGTATTGTGTCGCTTTTCCAAGAACTTTTGGTGGTATTGATAGACGGGAATCAAGCAATCACAAGTAAATGAAGATTCACACTGTCGTGATTATTAGGTTTCCATTTACTTGTTATAATGCTGATAACTCGAGAGAGGTTTTTATACCCAATTGTCTCTTCAGCTCTAGCGAGGTAGCGTCAGGAAGAAGTGAGCAATGGCTTCATTTGAACTCATTCACTTCCCTGCTGTCGTAGATAATGTACTGACGAGAAGCACAAATGAAAGAAATTTAACTTTTGTATACTGAATCCTTCGTGGATTAAGTGTAAGGACATTAATGTTTAATGACCAGGAATGCAAAGACATTTATGTAGTTCATGATGAAATCACAGATCCATCAGTAATATATATTAGTCACCCCTGCCAAATGAATATCAGTTTTCTATGATGTAGAAAAAGAATCATAAGGAAGAAATTCAGTTATGGTTCGTGACTGATAATTGGACTACACAGGAGGGAACGTACTCCCGTTTTCTTTCACCGCACACAAATGATAATTCATCTTACCGTTGGAGTGGTTGATTTCCGCGCCGCCTCGCTTGACGGTCGCCACCGGCTCGCTGTTGATAATGACCTCCCGGCTCTGAGCTGGGGTCACGCAGGCTGGGGGCGCCGGACTGAGCATCCCCAGGTAGCAGGTCACGTCCGGCACGCTTACCACCCATCCGTCGTCACACGTGTACTCGACGGAGGCGCCGTGGATGATGATCAACCCCTTCTTGTACCCGGCGGTGTACTTCCCGTGGGTCAGCTCCGGCAGCATGCAGTTGTCTGGGAAAGATGCCGGAGGAAGAGAGGAAGAGGTGGTCAGATCAGACGTCGAAGTCTCGGGGGGGGAGAGAGCCATCGCGAGCCGCTGGCTTATCGCTGCACAGTAATGCCAAAGAACCTACTGACGGAGGAGGAGCTGTGGCTGGGTACTTACTCGGTATACACTCGGGGTTCTTGCCGGTGACGGCCCAGGCGCCGTACCAGCACCTCATAGTGTCGGAGCCGAGGATATTGAAGCCAGTCTGGCAGGAGAACTTGACCACCTCGCCGTGGCTGATGACCGCCTTCTCCTGGAGCGCCACGCCGCTGAACTCGAACTGTCCGTGCGAAGCCTCGGGCACCGAGCAGGGCACTGAGTGTCGCAACGTCACGTCACGCCCACCGGCCGGCCGGCCGTCCGTGGCATAGCCATCGCCAGGGGGGGTGTGCAGGACAGGAGGGCGCGCGCGTGACGATCGTCATCGTACACGGGAGGTGGCACGAGTAAAGGAGAGAAGAAAAAAAAAATGAATGCAGTGAATGATCTTAAATTCAGTGAATGCAGTAGAATGAAGCGTTTGTTTCTAACCAGCCAAACAGTTAGTGACCTGATGAATGAGTTACGAAATCTCTATACCCGTTGAAAACAGAGTTTACGTGGAAAATTATAGTTTATAGATTGATAGCGAAACCATCAATGACCACTGATTTGTTTTGTGCAGGTGATGGAGACCCCAATGAGTCGCACCATAACCCTCGATTACCCTTAATAATGTTCCTGTTCCATCAGGCGTTCGTGAAGGCATGGGGGACAGATTGAGGGGAAATCTGGGATGAATAGAAGAGCTTAAGATATCGAAGATTCACGTTATAACGCAATCAAAGATCTTTGGAGAATATCTTTTGCTGGACTCACATTATCTCTCAGAATTTACTGATGCCCAGAGGTACATAAAAACCATCGTATTTGCTTCTGATTCTCATCTTTCGTATTGTTTGTGGCCTTTCTAGATGAGTCAGAGCTCCATCAGACTCAGGGTAGTTTTCTAGGTTATATCCACGCTTGATTCGTATAGCAATTAAGTTCTTAATTGAAATATACTTCTTGGCGCTCGATTCTCAACGTTTGCTCACTGATTTCAGCCCTGAAAATTAATTTTTACCGTGAAAAGGCTGTCTTGTTTGTAAACACTATGAAGGAGTTGCCAGACGCCCAATGACTAACCCCCTTAAAAGCTGTCATTGATTCATCCATTTTCTTGCATGTTTGGGTGGTATATCAATAGAAAAATACTATACGAAAGTATATACTATGAAGAGCTGGTCTTGTCTGTCCTTTGTCTGCAGATACCTTGAAGAAGTTGCCAGACGGAAGATGACTAACCTCCCATAGACTGATGCCAACTTTTCATTCATTTTCTTGGCAGGATATAAATTTATGGCTGCTAGAGTGATATGTTCTCGGGAAAACATGCTTTTGTTGAACGGAAAGCTTCTGCCGGCAATATCCCTCATATTGAAGAGAAAACATGGCATGATTTAGTGCTTATACCACTGAACACTGCCATTACGCCGTTCTCCGACGCAACATCACTGTAGGATATCAGTGAACATGATATCGAAACATTAAATCAAAAGCAGAAAATTTTGTTTGGACATGAATTTGTGTGTTACGCTTCACACCAATCAAGTTTCGTTTGTTTTTTAAGTTCAATTCTTTAGCGGCAGACGAAGGCATGGACCGCTTGCTTCTGAAATTTAAGCAATAAAGAAAGTTCAGTCCACTGTCGTGACACTTAATCTGGATTTGTCCCAGGACAGATTATTACATTTCTTGGGCATGAATTTCGTATTTCTGGCCCTACTCGGGAACGTGCAGACCAGGATGGTCCGAATATGCTGCTAGTGGGTATCAAAGTGTGATAGATTTACGGGTCATACACTTAGATGATAGACCTATAATTTACGGGTCACACACTCGGATGATAGACTTATTCTTGCAGGCCATACACTTGGGAGATAGACTAATACTTATTTGTCACACACTCAGTAAATAATCTATTATTTTTTTCGTGTCACACACTCGAATGATAGACTTATACTTACGGGCCACACACTCGGGAGATGATAGACTAGTATTTGACATGTCACGCACTCGAATGGTAGACTTAAACTTACGGGTCACTCTCAAGGGTGATAGACTTATATATACTTACGGGTCACGCACTCGGGCTTCATGGGCTTCCACTTGCCCCTTCTGGCACACTTCGCTGTCCTGTTACCGATATTGAGGCCGTACCCGTGTAGGCACGTGACTTTGATACGTGCCCCGGCCGAGTACGTGTAGTTGCTATCCCGTCCTTTACGTGCTACCTCCACGCGTAAGTACGGCTCGCTAGGGATGGGTTCACAATGGGGGACGGCGGGGGAGTCTGGAATGAGAGGAGGATACGAACGGGGCCGAGCATTACATGGGTCCTGTACCAGTGTGAGAGAGAGAGAGAGAGAGAGAGA
>JAYMFT010181166.1:0-12047 GCA_038088735.1 Panulirus argus
AGAGAGAGAGAGAGAGAGAGAGTGTGTGTGTGTGTGTGTGTGTGTTTGCTCAAGTTGAAAAATCAAGCCTTCCTAAACCAGATTAGTAATACAAGATCAACCTCTCAGACCACAGCGATAAAACATGAAACCAAACCATCGTAAACCAGCTTTTGATAGCTGAATGTTGAGCCACAAGGAGGCAGCCAGTCCTCTTGCACGTACAGAAAGCAGTCACCTCCTCCTCCTCCTCCCTCTCCTCCTCCTCATCCTCCTCCTCACACGACGGGAATACAGGTTGTAAGAAGGAACGCAGGCGTGATAAATCACCCACTTCATCTCTCAAGCAGGGCCGTATGGAAAGCTCTCCATTGTCGCGTCTGTTGCCCAGCTATTTTATGAACGGTGTCTGCGAAAACAGTTTGGGAATTATTATTTTCTTGGCATTTATTCATACCTTAAAGCCTTCGGTAAGTTTCTGTCTTTTGAATCTGGCAAGGAGGAGATTTTTCAAGTCTCCGGAGATATGTTGGAGATATCTCCAAGGCTTGAATGTTTCCTCATGTTTCGGTGGTATGATTTGCGCATCTTGTCTGGTCACAGTAAATCAGATGGGCGGAAGCAGACCATAAGTCTCGCGGGTATAATGCCAGACGCTCACCGAAGCACACAGGCGAACGGGTGTGAAATACATCAGTAAGAGACTTACAAAGTGGAGGGCAGTTACTGGTCAGTACATCATCACCAAAGATGAAGACATTATCACGAAAGGAAATCATGGCACAAGAAAATGAAATATGGATGAAGAAATAACAACACCAAGAAATGAAATGATAAACTGATACCGCAAGCTCGAGAGAGATTGAGAATCATTAAAGGGAGCGGTAATGTTCTTATTTCAATCATCTGTATCAGCGACTGAAAGCAGGTTGATCAGCTATGATGGCACGCAGAGAGAAACCGTGTCAATAGAGACATAATTACCTATTCAGAAAGGTCTGCATTTATAAGGGACGTTCTGAGTTACATGTTGTAAACAGCCAAGTAAGTCTTAACACGGGAAGGACAGGTACCAAGAGACTTTTTGGTCCATTATAATGTTACCTACTGAGGTGTCCTGACCATTAGTGATAGTGAGGATAATGATTGTACGATGATCGTGATAGTGTGGCAAACGTGATGATGTGAGTGGATGATGATGATAGTGATCATGAAGATAGTAACGATAAGGATGATGATGATAGTAGTAACCTTTCGGACTATTATCATTCCTACTTCCTTCACGGAAAGGCACAAAGCGTCTCAAGATATACACCCCGTGTCCTCAGCACAGACCTGAGGTGAATATGCAGTTCGTTGATTCTCCACGTAGCATACTTGCGTTGTGCAGTCGTGAGGTGAGACTAACTTACCCATTCACGGTTCCGCCGTCACACACACACACACACACACACACACACACACAACACTAAACTCTCTGCCACACACGATCGCCCGTCATTCCCCTGGTCCTCTTCTCTGGAGTCTTTCCTTGCTCGTGTCTACTTCTGGTGGACAGTAGTTTGACTTACTGCTCAAGGGTGGAGGAAACCAGTTACTAATTTAGGACTCAGACGTATCAGAAAAAAATTTTCAGAAGTGAAACCTACAGCTGTGGTAATGCTTTACCTTTGGGGTTGGGTATATGTATTTAATCTCTTGCTTTATATGATACTGATAAGTTGTTGGTACTGGATTACTTTTAGGTACGTTAACACCCAGCAACAGTGAAGAATAGAATATTCATGAAGAAATTCTGCTGAAGATCTCATGGTGGTGACTAATCATTCATTATTATATGACAAGATACTGTTACGCTCGTGTCCAAAAAATGTATGATCTGAGAGTTTCAAGGGGGAAAAAAAATTAGATTTCTCGTAACCTGAGCTCGTATCCCGTAACAGAGTGTGGCGTGAGAACACCACTTGTTATCTGATTAACATAAAAGCTGCGCATGTCGAGGCGTTGGCGCAGCAAAAAGATCATATACATATGATAAGCGTAAGACGTAAAATACACATAAAAAAGAAACGCCTCGTCACCTCTCAGTGCGTTCATTCAGTGAGTCTATACGCCGTAAAGGAAGGGAATCTTAAAACCCGCACATTACTAAGCAGTCCAAAAAAAATTCATATTTTACGTTACGACACGAAACCTAAAGGCAACGAGAGGCTGATCTCGATTTAACGATCTTTGAATTAACGCGCGCCACGGATACGCTGTCATCTTTAAGCGCATTAGAAAGTACAACTTCAAGATATGCAACAAGTTCCTCGTATGCTCAGCGGAGTGGGGCGTTGTCTTCATCTTCGTAGAGGCTACACCAGAGCGCCTCTCTACTGCCGTGACTAAGTCCCGAGCCATGAAGCTTCATTTCATCCGTAGTTACGTTGCATTAGATGTTAAACTTCTCCCTCGAATTTCACGGACGAGGAGCAAGCATACTATGCCCCCTCCCCCCTCCCCTTCCCTGAGTGGTAGTTATCGCCGCCTCTAGTCTGATAGCCAATAGGAGAAGAACGTCTCCACTAGCGATCGCTATTCCACGCCCTGCCGTGTGTGAAGCAGGGATCCGAAGCGCTTCGGAACCATAAACACAGATTCGACTCGCCGTCTAAGAGTCTTGCTCTCGGCATGGACCTCCCTTATCACCTGTTTTCCATCGGGTGCTCGCCAGCAGAAGCACATGAGTGCCAGTTCGGGTTGGTAATCTGGTAAAATTGCCATTGTTATACGCGCCTTTCACCATCCAGGTTGCATGGGTTTCGGCTTTGGCCGAGTTGTGGGCGTGATTGACCAGCATTCCTGTGCTTGAGGCTGGCTGAAAGTGGCCATACGGAGTGGGTATCATTTTTTTGAATGATTTTAATGAAAATTACAGAATTCATTCATGCGTATTCAAAAGATTACTTACAAAAGATCTGTGACAATCAAACATTTTCCGAGATGTTACGAATTCTTGTCTCTCTGGTGCCTCACATCCGTCGAAAGGAGACAGATGATGTAGTGAACATCTTTCAACAGACTTCAAGGAAATTTACAAGGTCTATGGACACATTAAAAAATCTACGCACAAAGTTTTGTGTAGTTGAATGGGAAACTTTTAAAGATACTGAGAATTTTCAGTAGTCTTTTTGAAAAAATGTTTCTCTGAATACGTAGACTTAAGAAAGGATTGCATATAAACTGAATTAAGATAAATGTAACAATAATGATAAACACATTTTTATTACTAACTCGTACAGGAGAAAAACATTCATCCCTCCTCCTTCAGCTAGTTGTACGTGAATGGTACGATAAGATTAGCAGCAGCTAAAACACTTTAAGTACTAGTGGAAATATAGCTGTTGGGGAAATTAAGAGCTATAATAGTGATGGTGGTAGCATTGACAGGGGAGGTTTAAGCAACCTTTGTGACTTCAGTGGTAAAGGTATTGGTAATAACGATAATAAACGAATAATAATAATAAGAGTAATAATACTAATAATGATAAGAAATATTAATGATAAAAATGATAATGATAATAATAATGATAATAATGATAATAATAATAGTAATAATAATAATAATAGTAATAATAATAATATTAGTAATAATAATAAGAACAGGAAGAATTGATAATAATGTTATGATGATAACAATAATAATGATAATAATACTAGTAACGATGATAACGTTAATAACTATAACGGCAGCAACAGAAGCAGTGGTAGGTGAAGCAACAGTAGTACCAACAGTGTGGTGGTGGTGGTGGTGGTGGTATTAACTATTATATAAACCTTCAACACTTTCACTCGCACCTGTGACTCAAGGCTGTAATCTGTAACATCCTTCCCCTGAATACCAGTTGGCCACGTCTCTCCTCTCCTCTCCTCTGCCGCTCTCCCATCTCCCTGTTCAACGCCCTCTCTCTCTCTCTCTCTCTCTCTCTCTCTCTCTCTCTCTCTCTTTTGTCTCGTCCTAGACGCTCACTGCCAGACGGATGATACCACGTACCCCATCCCCTCTTTCCCATCTGTCCGTCACATCCTTTTGCGTCACTCTCACGTCACCCTCGCTCCCATCTTCGGGTGGTGTTTGCCCTCCCGTTTGCTTCCAGAATGGAAGCAACAGACGCTGGAGAGGTGGGGGGAGGGGGGGAGAGGGTGTGGGCTCATCTCTATGCACGGTACGTCCGCGGTGACACGGCGTGGCCAGAGGCGCTCCTCCCAGACCCCTGCTCCAGAACACGGAAGACTTGTCTGTCCGCTTCGGGTTGGCGGAGACGGGCTTCCGATCGGAGGGCGGGCGTCTTTGGGTTCCTCTCCTGGCTCGTCTTCGTCTGTCGCGCCGCTTCGTTCCTCGTCTCTCTCTCTCTCTCTCTCTCTCTCTCACTCTACCCCGGCTGTTCTGCTCAAGCTGATTTATGTACGTTCTCAAGGTCACTGTCTGCGGACTTACCGTCTGGTCTTCCTCCTCCTCTTTTGTATTTTTCCATGACCTGTTCTTAATTACAGTCTATATTTTTCGTGCATGATTCCCACCTCCTACAGAGATTTAAGCCTCGTCTTTCTTTAGTGGTCTTTGATTAACGAAGCCATTTAGCCCTCCTATCTCGCCATACATCCGTTGCTGCTCTCTGTCTCTCTCTCTCTCTCTCTCTGTCTTCTCCTCCTCTCTTTCCTCTTCTCCTCCTCTCCACCACACACGATGGCCAGTGGGCCACATCCTGGCGACCAGGTGGTGTGGCAACACGTATCACACGAGTCCCGTACGTGCGTCCGTCAACAGCCCCACCTCAAGTACACAACAGAGCAAACATTGGGGTTTCCTCTACTTCTCCTAGATGGCCAGATACCACCACATGCGCAAATATACCCCAACCACCTCCACCATTCTCGACATCACCACCATTTCCAACATTACCACTACCACCACCATTTCCACAACCATCTTCACCACCATCACCACCATTTTCACCACCACTGCAACCGACGTCTTCTCAGCAAAGCCATCGAAACAGTCATACAGTAATACTCCATGCTACTGGAAAAGAAAAATCTCATTTTAGATAACGCAGTTCAAAGCTTCGTTATCGTGCATGATGGTTGCAACAGTTCTGTTTTATTCAGTTTTTGCAACTTGAAGATTAGTCTCAGTTACCTTTCACTTTCAAGGAAAACTTTTCTTTACTGAGGAACAGTTTATTATAATTCTGGTTTTGAAATAAACACACTGTCATTAACATTTTTGCGCTGGACAAGAGAAAATCTTATCTTGTTTGACCTTGAAGTGAAAACAAAACAATAGATACTTAAAATTTGCATGATTTATAACACTTGCCCCTCAGACAACAAATTCGTAATCATAGCTCAGTAATTACATCAGATTTCAGTTCTGGGTTCACTCTTGTAGTCTAGTAGTTCAGCTAAGTAATTCTTGCAACAAACGAGAGGATTCCGGGTCTGCCCATTGCACCAGACTGGATACACCTTAGTCCAACCTTGCCAGTAGTAGACTGAAAGATCATCACAGTTGCCTCTTGCAGGCAAATCAGATAATCCCTTCTGCGCCCTCAACGTCAGCGGTTATGAGAGAGTAAGCTCGAGACGTCGAGACGTACTGTAGATCGTTGCTGCTTGCACTGTACCAACCGCCGCCACAATTATAGCCTTAGTTACTGCGGTTGGATGTAGCAATGGTTCGAGATTCGAGGCTATACGTACACGTACTGATGACTCGCGTTCTGTAGAGCATGTAATGGTGAGATGAGTTCTTGGAGGCATGTATGTAAAGGGTGAATAGATAGTTCCAGGCAGCAAGTAATGGTTAGTAGTAGAGTTTTCAGCAGCATGTACTGGTAAATAGAAATCTAGGTAGCGTGTAATTGTAGGTAGGGTTCTGGGCAGCAAGAAATGGTGAGTAGGTTAGCTCTAGGTAGTATGTAGGGGTGAGTAGATGGTGCTAAGCAGCATGTGGTAGGGAATGTAGATAGTTCTAAGTGACACTGTGTGTGTGCTGGAGTGGTGTAGGGAGCGTATGGTGTTTAAGCAGAGTGTTCCAGGCAGCAAATGGTAATAACTTGACACCAGGCGGAATAGACTGGACGCTAGGTTTCTAGGTAACGAAATAAGACTCAGAAATGAATAAAAAATTATCTGTTTTTTTATAGTGTAGTCTTTCGCAATAATTCTGTTATAATTCCTAGGACTTTGAAAGCACACACACACACACACACAGAGAGAGAGAGAGAGAGAGAGAGAGAGAGAAAGAGAGAGAGAGAGAGAGAAACTGCAATTTAGATACAGTCATAAAACACGAATAATATTTCTGTTTCATTTCTCTGTTTATCGATCGATTGCATTGGAGGTGTTGAGTACTCCTCAGAGTTCCACCTTAAACGATAATTAAACGATCGAAATTCTTGTCGAAAACGAGACTTGAGTTGAGGTTCTTTCCTTTTTAAGTCATCCAGTTTAGAGAACGAGACGGGTTGAGGTTCCCTCCTTCCATCATTTAGTGTAGAAAACGAGACTCGGGTTGAGGTTTTCTCCTTCTCCAGTCATCCACTGTTAAAAACGAGACTTATGGTTTCTAGGGTTTCATTCACACACACACCCCAAAAAAAAAAAAAAACTCACGCCCATTAAGTTCATAAGTAATGTGGAGAACCTCTCTCCATCCTCGTTCTCCTGACGACCTGAGCAGGGCAAACACTCGCTCCTGGCAAACATTGGCACAAATCACGGGTGGTATTACACTAACTGCTTGTCCATCACCATTGGACTGTGAAGGAAAACATAGAGAAGCAACTCTTTTTTTTTGCTTCACATTCTTTTTTTAAGAGGTTCCTCTGAGATACTGGTGATTCCTGCGGTGTGTTAAAAGCTGGAGATAAATGCTGGAAGATTTCTTTACTTCTTTCCCATTCGGCAGCTCGCGAAAGGTCGAGAGAGTGTTGGGTGTGTAGGCGAGTCTCTCTCTCTCTCTCTCTCTCTCTCTCTCTCTCTCTCTCTCTCTCTCTCTCTCTCTCTCTTTCTCTCTCTCTCTCTCGTTCGCTAATTCTGGTGGTAAAATGTATCTTGAAAACATCCTCATTTTTTACACGTACGGCAGATCTGAATCCACGTGTCAAACAGTAAATGTCTTTCTGTCTCTTAAAAGAAAAAAGAACGAAAGAAAAATATACACATCTCTACTATAATTTTAACCCAAATTGGACTGACAAAAATTGCAAAATTATATTGACATACACACAAAATTATATTGATATATACGCTGAGCAAAGGAGAAAAAAACAGGATGTATATCTGAGCAAAACTTTCATGACGTCCACAGACATAACTCACCGTCACTACGAACGGGTTAAGAGATAATAAATCCGGATCCGGGACACTTTTGCCTTCGTCTCGGTGCCCTAAAAGAACGCACTGTGAAATTTTTCTCGTTTTTCAAAATTGCAGGTCGCCACCCAGACATATGTATTACTCGATTATTTTCTGTCACACTGAACATTCAGTCACCTTAATTACATTCTGAATCACTGTCATATATTATGTAGGTAAAATCTATAATAATAGAGAATGTTATAGATTATTCATATATTGAAGTCACTTGTTACTGAGTAAAGATTCAACTTACTTTATTGTTCTGAATAATTTCAGCGTATTCAGTTGTAGGTTTTACTGATATTATTGAGAGGTTCAAGTGATATATACGTATATATATATATATATATATATATATATATATATATATATATATATATATATATAGTATTTTTTGTGTGTGTATATATAACAAATCATATTTCTCATCAGTATATTTTGTTTCTTTCAGGTGACAGTTATAAGCAAATAAGTTTTGTTACAGGTTCTCAAACTTTTAAAAGTATTCTAAGAAATATTCCCCCGAATTACAACATATCAGCCCATAATGAAAAGTACGAAATCCCTCCTTACGGATTCATAAAATCACTCTCATACATAATAACAAAAATAGTAAAATGAATACTCACATCCTCAGTTAAGAATTGAGGGAAAAATGAGGTGAAAATATTTACAAATATCTCCACTCTTGCCCGTGCTCCTTGAGCTTGAGGTTGTCTGTATCAAACACAAGTGAGGAACTTGTGTCAGGGTGATTCACACACACACACACACACACACCGGCAAATGTAATTCGTCACTTCACTGGCCATTACCACCGAGATGTGTCAACACTCACGCGATGCGATTCTACTGTTTCCACCTCTTTTGTGCCAAGTTCGCGTGTTTGTGTGTCTGTCTGAGGTCAGACCTCTTGAATAAACCAGCAATAAACGGGCGTCATCCTGACAGCTCGTTATAATGTCTCACCTCCAAGGAGGGAAAAATATTATTTTTACTCCGTTTCTTCTTCATTTTATTTTATATTTTTTTTTTTTCTAGCAAACAGCACCCGAACCCTGGTTTAGTGAAGATGCGTTTGAAGTGGCCCGTAGGGGTAAATGAAGTGAAACGATGGAAGAAGTCTGTCCTTGGCTATTGAATGAAGTTATCAAAAATCATACGTAAGCCATGCGTGTACGTTATACTATAATAAAATGCAGTTTTCGGTGAAGCGCATGTACCCGTCTGTCGTGTTACCCTTCTTCTCGTTCGCTCGACATCCCCCAACCAACAGAAAGATTCTTAGAATCACCAAGAGAAGCTAAATCGTCGAAATTAGATGTTTTCTTTGTGAATTCGACTCTGAGGGTCTATAAGTAATCTGTTGGCAACTTTCTCGCTAAGTGGACTATTTGTAAGATACAAGTAATATATTTGAAAGTTTATTCAGTCCCTCTTGCTGGTAAAATGAACAAGATTATAGATAAATTCAGCTTTCAAAAGTTTATTTATTTTCCTTTAGATTATATTACAGGAACGCATCATTACTGATCGTAAACTACCTGAGTGGCATAAATTAGCATAATAAAACAAATGAGAAAAATGTATCTACAAAAGTCTTATTGTTTTGGACGCACAAAGCGTCGTAAGATTTACGGTTTCCGGTGTTCGGAAGTGATTACCAAAATCTCTTGGTGATGGAACACAGCAGAAAGGCAAGTGATACATACAGACGAATAGGCAAGTGATACATGCAAACGAATAGGCAAGTGATACATACAAAACGAATGTGGTCAAAATACTACATGTATTGACGCTCCCTCTTCTGTTTCTCGTCAGTATGATATGGAGTGATGTTCCCACCATTATTCCCATTCTTTTATTCTCTTCTAGATATTTTTTCTCTCATTGTATTCGTATAGAAAAGTAACGAAAGATTCTGTGTTTTTTTGCAGATGCCAAGATGTGACAATGCCGTCTCGCTTGCCAGGTAAGACTGTTTCGTAAAGGGTGATTGTTGTTTCACACACACACACACACACACACACACACACACACACACAACACACACAACACACACACATACACACACGGGCCTCCGTAATGTAGTGCTCTAAGTTACTGACCATGAGTCAGCACGAGCCGCTTGGGTTCGAATCCTGGGAGCGGCAGTAAGCTTTCACCCAACCCAGGTGTTCGTCCTTCCCTTGGGGCTGGTCGATAAATGGGTACCTGGCTTGGGCTGGGGTGTGTATGTGTGCACAGGTACGTAGGAGTAAAGATATGATACATATATACAAGATTGAGATCTTCAGACCGTAAAGAAGAACATTAAGCCATTGAAATATGATTGTATCTCAAACTTTAGTATCAATTGACTGTGACAGGATGTAAGATAATAAGCTTCGAGATAGTGTGGGCTTCCTTTCAGTCATTTAGATATGAAATAAGGTAGGATAGAGTGAGGAAAGTAATGAAAGGCAAATTTCTTCTTGATGTATTCATTTCCTAGTTCATTTTTCTTTAATATTATTCATATTTTTCCCTACTCAGTGATATAATCATGTAAATCGAGAATGGACAGTAGAATTGTTCTCGTGTTGGATAATATGCATGTCAAAGACGAGGGCTTTGTCATGAAGGGGTTTGAAAGGCATGGGGTTGACGCAAGGAGAAAAGTGAAACGGTAATGTTGAATTTCGTTATCATATGTGAATCTTTATACGCGAACGCTCTCTCTAGAAGTAGAAAAAGGCAGGTCTCTTATTCCAGTGGCCACTGGCTGTATGATTTACAACTGCTGTCGTACTGGAGGAAATGGGATGTAGCATGTTAATATGAGATCATGAAGCTACCGCACTGGGAGCAGCGGAATTAACATGTCGGAATGAGATCGTGGGGCAGCGCGCGTCACTAAGAGGAGACCATTAACACGGCGGCGGACACAGCAGGAGGGGAGAAATGTGAAGGGTGTTGCGAGAAGCAAAAACATGGAAGCTTAAGAGAAATGTTTTAGCTGAAGTAGGAGAAGGCGAACACAGACGTTGGGTTGCGTACATTGTTTTCTGCTATTTTCTGAAGACGTGTATGAGCGAGTGATACATTTGTGAATCCTAAATACTCATCCTCAGAAAGATTTACTCATCTTTTCTTTGAAAAGGGAATCGGTTGTTTGATTATTCTCCGCAATTTGACCCGAAGAACACCTGCAGACTAATGACGTTCAGGCAAAGAACTGTTATATACGAAACATATCGATGGATAACTTTCTACTGTAGTGTTGAAATCTCCAGAGTACCATCTGGTTGTTTCGGTAGTCATAAAAATGCGTTGATGAACTTTGGACCCATAACACTTGAAGATGTGAGGGTTTTCAGTGCTTCTTGTTATGAATCATGTTGAACTGTGGAAAATAAATTTCTGTGACTAAGGCTTCGTTAGTCAGTCAGAGGAATTATGGATCGACGGAAGGGAAGCACTAATTGGTCTGCTAGATGATGCGACTCACAGAGGAAGCTTGAGCAGAACTTTATTTACAAAGGGAAGCATAATTTTGTATAACTCAGGCGCCATGAATGAGTTAGTCTTTCTAAGGAAGCATAAATTGCTCTTGGGGAAAGGTAAGTAGGGAACATAAATAGGTCTGGTTCGGGGAAGCATGAAATGGGCTTTAAGAGGAAGCACAAATTGGTTTACTAACCAAAGTAAGTCTTTTAGAGGATACAGGACCTGACCTACGAGGTCATACGTAAACTGGTGTGGTAAGGGAAACAAGGATGAGATGTGGAAAGAGAAAAGAATCAAGTAGGGTAAAGATGAACAGCTAGGCAACCGTAAACGGTTCGGCTTGGTAAAGACAGTAGAGTATGAAAAAATTGGAGTCCTCTTTTCGGAGGCCATGTTAAGATACGTAAAAATGATAAAACGAAAAAAATTTACTGAAAAATAATGCTGGAGGCAAATTCAAAATTGAACAACAGAAAAACGAAATTTACAAAATTTTGATGGTTCATTTCTTACAAATCGTCAATGATGCATGTTTTTTGTCTGTTATTATTGTTTTTATTATTATCATTATTATTTAGTAGTAGCAGTATCTAGTAGCTTATATATTACATTATCTATATTTCCTCTATATTCCTCTTTCCTTACAGGTAAATGAGGTTTCATATTCACAAAAGAGTTGTAAATGACAGCCGCTCTTAATTTCATCTTTTTGTTTTAGATGAATAAGAAAAATTATATCCAAGCTTATCAAGAAAAGATATCCAAACTTATCAAAAGATAAAGCTCATAAAAAGGATATTCAAGCTTATAGAAACAGATGTCCAAGCTTATCAAACTGGCTCAGGTAATCGATGATGAGCAAGTAACTTTCCTTTATGCTCCACAAAAGACTTGAGTTAGAGAAACGGTACATTACAAGACGCCATACTAATGTTGACACTTTTGTTGGTGTTGGTTTGATGTTGATGATAATGCTGGTGGTGGCGTTGGTGGAGATACTGATAGTGGTGTTAGTGGTGGTGGTGTTGGTGGTTGTCGTGGTGGTGATGGATTTACTCCATGGAAATCTCCACCAGTCTCACCAAAGTATGTCGACTTCTTACATAAAAAAGAAAATAGATGTTTGGATATATATATATATATATATATATATATATATATATATATATATA
>JAYMFT010181177.1:0-12047 GCA_038088735.1 Panulirus argus
AAAGAAAGTATATATATATATATGTGTATATGTGTATATGTATGTATATATATATATATATATATATATATATATATATATATATATATATATATGTTGGTATGTATATGTATGTACTGCGCATATATGTGCATGTATGTATATACGTGTGTATGTGAGTGGTTGGATCTTTCTTCGTCTGTTACCTGGCACTACCTCACCAACACAGGAAACAGCGATTAAGTATAATTAATAAATAAACATAAATGAAATAAGTATACACACATATTCACAAAAACATATGTATATACACAGACATATACACATATAAACATGTAGATATATTTGCTCACCTTTATCCACTGCCGGTGCCACCCCGCCTCACTGGAAACATCACCATCCACTGCATCAGTGAGGTAGTACCAGGAAACATACAAAGAAAGGCCACATTTGCTCACATCCATTCTCTAGCTGTAATGTGTAATGCACTGAAACCACAGCTACCTATCCACATCCAAGCCCCACAGACCTTTCCATGGTTTAACCCAAACATTTCACATGCCCTGGTTCAGTCCACTGACAGCACATTAACCCCAGTATACCATATCGTTCCAATCCACTCTATTCCATGCACGCCTTTAATCCTCCTGCATGTTCAGGCCCCATTCGCCCAAAATCTTTTTCACTCCATCCTTCCACCTCCAATTTGGTCTCTCACTTCTCCTTGTTCCCTCCACTTCAAAAACCTCTCCTCACTCATTCATTCCATATGTCCAAACCATTTCAACACCCTCTCTCCTGCTCTCTCAACCATACTCTTTTTATTACTACACATCTCTTTTACCCTTATATTACTTTCTCGATCAAACCGTCTCACACCACATACTGTCCTTAAACATTTCATTTCCAACACATCCACCCTCCTCCGTACAACTCTTTCTATAGCCCATGCCTTGCAACCATATGATACTGTTGGAACTACTATTCCTTCAAACATACCCATTTTTGCTTTCTGAGATAGCGTTCTCTCTTTCCGTGCATCCTTCATTGCTCCCAGAACCTTTGCCCCCACCCCCACCCTATGACTCACTTCTGCTTCCATGGTTCCATTCACTGCCAAGCCCACTACCAGATATCTAAAACATTTCACTTACTCCAATTTTTCTCCATTCAAAATTACATCTCAACTAACTTGACCCTCAACCCACCTGAACCTAATAACCTTGCTTTTATTCACATTTACTGTCAACTCTCTCCTTTCATACACTCTTCCAAACTCAGTCACCCACTTATGCATTTTGTCACTCGAATCAGCCACCAATGCTGTATCATCGGTGAACAACAACAGGCACTTCTCAGGCCCTCTCATCCCTAGAAGACTGCATACTCTCTCCTCTCTTCAAAACTCTTGCATTTACCTTTCTAACCACCCCATACATAAAAAATCAGACAACCATTTTGACATCACTCACTTACTGTAGACCAACCTTCAATGGGTACCAATCACTCTCTTCTCTTCCTACTTTTACACTTGCCTTACACCCTTGATAAAAACTTCTCACTGCTTCTTGCAGCTTACCTCCCACACCATATACTCTCAAGACCTTCCATAAAGCATCTCTATCAACCCTATCATATGACTTCTCCAGATCCATAAATGCCACATACAAATCCAGCTGTTTTTCTACATATTTCTCATATGCATTCTTCAAAGGAAACACCTGATGCACACATCCTTTACTACTTCTGAAACCAAACTGCTCCTCCCCAATCTGATGCTCTATACATGCCTTCAGCCTCTAAATTAATACCCTCCAATATAATTTCCTGGGAATAACAACAAACTTATGCCTCTGTAGTTTGAACACTTACCTTTGTCTCCTTGCCTTTATACAATAGCTCTATATATGCATCCTTCCAATCTTGAGGCACTTCACCATGATATACACTGAATATCCTTACCAACCAATGAAAACCACAGTCACCCCCTTTCTTACTAAATTCAACTGCATTACCATCCAATCCTGCCGCCTTGCTGGATTCCATCTTCTGCAAGGCTTTCACTAGCTCTTCTCCTTTCATCAAACCACTCTCCCTGACTATCTCACTTCACATAAAACCCCAACCTAAACACCCTACATCTGCCACTGTTATCAGCAAACACATTTAGCAATCTTTCAAAATACTCAATCCATCTCCTCTTCACTCCATCACGACCTGTTTTCACTTCCCCTTTTGCTCCCTTCACCAATGTTCCCGATTTATTCTCGTCTTTCGCACATTATTTACCTTCTTTCAAAACATCTTTTTATTCTCTCTATAGTTTTATGATACTCTCTCTCCCCAATTCTCATTTACCCTCTTTTTCAAGCCCTGCACCTTCCTATTGAACTCCTAATGCTTTCTCTCATACATCTCCCAATCATATGCACTCCTTCCTTGTAAGTCCTACCCAAGTGCCTCTCTTTTCTCTTTCACTAGCAACTTTATTTCTTCATCCCACCACTCACTAACCTTTCTAATCTGCTCACCACCCACCTTTCGCATGAAACATGCATCTCTTACAGATGCCATCACTGCTTCCCTAAATACCTCCCATTCCTCACCTACTCTCCTCACTTCATTTCCTCTCACTTTTGCCATTCTATGCTCAATCTCTCCTGGTGTTTCTTCACACGTCTCCTCTCCAACCTCACTTACTCTCACCACTCTCTTCTACCCAACATTGTCTCCTCTTTTTCAAAAACCTCTACAATCTTCATCCTCGCCTCTACAAGATAAAGATCAGACATCCCACCAGCTGCTCCACTCTTCATATTTACATCCAAAAAGTATCTCTTTTACACACCTATCAATTAATTTTTTTTCATACATATTCACCTTTTCCCGCATTAGCGAGGTAGCATTAAGAACAGAGGATTGAACCTCAGAGGGAAAATCCTCACTTGGCCCCTTCTCTGTCCCTTTTTGGAAAAGCAGAATCTGGAGGGGAGGATTTCCAGCCCCCCGCTCCCTCCCCTTTCAGTCACCTTTTACGACACGCAAGGAATATGCGGGAAGTATTCTTTCTCCCCTATCCCCAGGGATAGATATATATATATATATATATATATATATATATCCAGTAATCCCTCATTTATTGGACTAATAGGGAAAGGGGTGTCAGTTAATGCCAAAAGTCCGTTAAATCGAATGTAAGCATTTTTTGATACAATATAAGCTTTCTTTCAACTCATCTATCACTTGATGACATTTTGAATTGTAAGGACTTCAAAATTATTAAATAAATAAAGTCACAACTCTTTGTATATAACCTGACCACAGAATAGCTTGAGACAGACTGAGACTGAAACAAAGTGAGTATATGAATATTCCTTGACAATCTGGCGATGTGGTGGGGTAAGAGAAACGCAGATCGGGTGGGAAACACCACACTGATTCTAACGTTTCGACAGAGTCCTGACCACAGAATGAGTGCAGAAGAACAGGACTGCAACCTACACATGTCCATTGACTGTCTTTTCTACTCCCATGCATATACTTGTGTATATCTCTCTTTTTAAACCAGGTATTCCCAATGATCTGTCTTTTTCAGCACGCAACTTTACAGAGCTCTTCATCATTTCCATTCATGGCACCGAATTCCACATGCACACCTATTATACCCTCAACTACCACATTACCTACCTTTGTATTTAAATCACCCATCACTAATACCCTTTCTCGTTCACCAAAACTGATGACACACACACTCACCAGCTCCCAAAACACTTGCCTCCCATCCTTCTTCTCATGGCCAGGTGCTGAAGCACCAATAATCACCCATTCCTCACCATCCACTTTCAGTTTTACCCACAGCAATGTAAAGTTTGCTTCCTTACATTCTATCACACACTCCCACAACTCCTGCTTCAGGAGTAGTGCTACTCCCTCCTTAGCTCTAGATAGATGTGTGGTAATGAAAAGAGTGTGGTTGAGAGAGCAGAAGAGGTTATGTTGAAATGGTTTGGACATATGGAAAGAATGAGTGAGGAAAGATAGACAACAAGGATATACAGTAATCCCTCGATTAAACGAACCTCGATATAACGGATTTCAGATTTAACAGACAGGGCAAATAATAATACATTCATTAATGATAATTGAAAAAATAAAAACAATATAAAATCTCAAATGCCACACCATCACAAAATGAGTGTAGAGGAACAGGACTCCAGCTTATATACGTATCGTCTTCGGCCTTCACAAAAAAAAACAAACACACATACACACACGCATGCACGCACGCACACGAAAAAGAAACCTCCCCCCCCCCTCTCGGGTACCTGGTGTGACCTCCCGAGTGGTTGAGCCCAGCATTTGACCTTTCCGCCTTTGCCATGTTCCACCTGGCCGCCCCTGCCGTGACTGACCTTGTTGTCTCTGTCAAGCTTGATCTTGCCACCTCTGCCATGGTGATCTGTCAGATGGCCGCTCTTGCAAGGGACACAAAGCCCTCCTGGTGATTCGTGTTTTCTTTTGTCGCTATGTAAGCTGTCTCAATCGTTTTTCTTACTTTTCTTGAACTGTATGTATAGTGGGAGGGTCAAGAGGGAAAAAATGCGAAGGTGTACTGGAAGAGTGGTCCTGATGATTGGGAACTTGTGTAGATTGTTTATTTGTTTGTTTTAAACAGGTCTTTCACTTCCATCAAAATTCTTAAATACTTCCCCTCATCTCTTCTTTCTTCATTTCATTAACCTCTTCATATTTCAATTAAGCCCCAACTTTGATGTGTATTTTTGTCCATGACTGGAGCCTCCAACATAAAGCAAAACAAAATAGATTATCAAGGAGGGAAAATCAAGGCCTTGGCTCCTTTGGGATAATCCCAGATAGAGCCAAATGAATCCTTATGTTGTACATTGACATCCATTGCATAGAGGATTACAACTTATGGATGTGAAGGGATCAGTTCTTTGTAGCTGGAATCACATACTGTAGTCCAAGTTTAGTTCAATATTGAAAGAATGGAGATGGGAAATGTATAAAGCATAAAAGCAAAGTTACTCAGGGTAGAAAAATTTGGAGCCACCCAGCTTCAAAGTTAGGAGACTCAAAATCCATGAAGTGAGCAATAGATATTTTTGGTTTACAGTAAGCACAAAAATTACCCTTAAAGTAGAAACGATAGCAGAGGTTTAGTTATTGTTTTGGCAGTGCAGAGATAAAGCAGCCTTGGGCAGATAGGTTCTGAAAGATTACACTCAGAAGTAGACAGATGGCATTCTACAGAGGGGAGGTTGGACTTGAGACTGCAGATGTTGCAGAAATGAATAGAGAAAGCCAAATTCAGAAGTGACTGAAGTATTTAGGTGGGTCCCAGATGCATGATGGTATATGTAAGGGAACCTTGGAAACTGTCTAGCCCTCTTCAGTGGGTGGCTCTGTTATAAGCTAGTGCTAGAGCATCTGTTGATTTGATGTGATGCCAGGATTTTTCTTGCACAAAGTCATCGAAATCAGGAACAGGGGGTAAAGATTTGTGTCTTACATGTTTTCATGTTATGTAAGAAATGGAGACTGTGAGGTTGTGGATATAATGCCAGCAACCCACATGTAGGTGATACAAAGTAAAAAAAAATAGCATTCCGGTCCGGGGGAGTTGCGGTAAGTGACAAGCATTGCATTGCCTTCCCTAACCCTCCAGATACCCTAGTCATTGGTTGCAAGCCGCCCACCTTTTGAGTGTCAGCTTACCTTAAATGTCTCTCCTATTAGCCCTCCTCCTTCATAAAGTTATGTTGTCATTGCTGACAGGACAAACTAGCCATTATTGCTCACAGGACAAACAAGCAAAGGAGAAAAATGTAGGTTTTGAAATTTAAATAAATTTCTGTCTGGGGCAGTGTTCCACAGTCAGTTTTCCAGTTTTCATATGCTGCTCTTTCTTCCCCTATGTCTTTTTGAAAAACTTTCCTCTTTGTCATTGGTGACTGACCACTTTTGGGTTGACAGGGGAACTGCAAATTTTGATGTGTTGGACAAATCAGTACCCTGGAGTGAGTTGGTCATTGTCAGTGCTACTGTAGTGGGCTGTTATTGGTCGTAGAAGGGCCTGTAGTAGATGAACTACTGTTACCATGGATTAGTAGTTAATGACAGATGGGGAGAACTAGTGCTAGTGTTACCCCAATTAGATAGTGTGTCAGTAGGTCCTAACACCCTAAATATCTAAATCTCATTTTTCATGGGACAGTACTGAAGAGAGGTTTTCAAACTTCAAAACCTACATTTTGTTTTCCTTAACAGATAATTATTCAAGGATAATTTGGTAGCCAATTTGCTACTGTACAAGTTTCTTGGTGGGGTGCAAGATTCACAAGTTATGCAAAGACAAGGGCTCTGTGGCTCAGTCTTGTCAAAATACAGAAATAAGTCTCTCTTAGAACCAGTTTTCTTCCAATAAAGGTGCTTTGTTCCAGGAATAATGTATAGAATATACAAATGATAAGAGTCTAGATTTACTCCTCAACAGAGTCAGCAGGGAGTGCTTTAGAGATGTGCACAAAACCGTTCTCTGTGATGTGCATGTGCCACATTTGACCATGCTGAGTGATCTTACCTAGGAGAATACTATTGCAAAATTGTAGATAATAATGGATGTTAGCTTTGTAAGTATAGTATTCAGTTTGCATTGTTGTATTATTAAAGTGGTTCCAGATGATATACTTGGACATCATGACATTTCAAACCAAGTAATATCGAGTTGGCAAGTATAACTCACCCAATCAGTTACCAGTATTTTTGAGGGCTCATCATAGGTTGTCACAAGTGCCATCTTCTCAGTGAGCTAGTTACTTGTGAAAGAACATGCAGAGAAAGGTAAGGGTAAAGTAAATTATGCTTTATGGGTCACTGTCTTGTTTATACAGAGCATCAAGAATTTGCTTGATTTTGATCACTGAAGAAATATGTAAAACATTTCTAACTTTTGTACATACACATCTTCAAGTATCAGTTGCTGAAGCTTCATGTGATTATGTTTCATATGATTTTTGTGCTTCATCCATATAAATAATGGTAAATTGATATACTTTGAATTAATAGATTATATTGAAGAGTATGATTTCTCTTTCATCCACATTCTCAAGTTGCCTTGACTGTCTGATGGAATTATTTATACTTTAAGTATGAATTGCATCCAGAGTAGAATGAAAACTATAATAATTATCTTATTGATCATCTTTGTTCAAAAATAAGATTACATCAACCATGCTTATACTTGGAATCTTTGACTTATGAATTGGTTACATTCCTGGACCCCCTTCAAAAGCTGAATTGTTTGCAAGTTGGAAAATACAAAGTGGTAATAATTTACATAAAATTAGATTAGATACCTATACCTTTCATAATGACTCAATAAATATTGTATTCTGAATAATCTTTTTTAATAAAACATCATATTAAGCAACATTTAATGAATATAATTCATATTTAAGTAGTTCTGCTGTTAGTGAGTATGAGTAATCATTTGTGCTTCAGACTAGTAAATAGCATTTTTCGAGCTCATTCATAAATACGTGTTTAATAGGCTGGATGTTCAAAAGTTGGAGACTTTCTTTACAGAATAATGTAGTAGCAGCCACCTTTCATACACATGCTCATCCACAAACTGTAAAGGCAAGTACATAAACAAGCAGAGCAACAAGTCAGCATGACAGAAATCACATGCAAATGCCTTCAGTTAGATAACAAGTAAATAAAAAACTATAATAAAGTGTGATATGTATAGAACAAGAAGTAACATCATAGACATAAAAGCTAGAAAGTAACCAGCAACATAACTGCAAATACATGCAAATGTATTTGCTTAACAACAACCAAATGATAAAGTATATGTTAACCAAAAGCAAACTTCTGACTCAAACTTTCTGCAGGCATATAGGGGTTTTCATGCATCAAACATAAATTTTATTTTGGATTTGGTAGGGTTAGGCTACAATGTGCAGGGATAGGCAGGTCAGTCACTGTTAGCAAAGGGTCCTTAGGGTGATGCAGAAGTTGAGAATTATATAGATTACAAAAAACTTGGAAAATTTCCCTATAGTGGAAAATTAGTTCATAAGGATGTTTGAAATATTTCCACTGTTGTCGTCTTTTCTCACTCGTTTTACACTGGTCATAAAGGTGTCTTGTCTGAAAATTCTTAAATATATGGCAATGAAAATATATTTTTGGCTATGGTCACATCCTGATGCTGTTCCTACTTAAAGTATTCATATATGTACCATATTAATACAAATCATTTTAAGTCACTATAATCAATAACTTTACATTTTGGATATTAATGGAACTTCAGATTCTTGTTTGTAATTTTACCATTCATTAAAAAAACAGCTCTTCCATCCATATAGACCCATTTCATGATATATGTCACCTTTGACAAAACTGAGTAGCAAAATGTCAACAGAGCAAATGAAGAATTGGCCTGTTGTTTTGGTGCTATCTGTCAAATGTGTTTGCAGCTAAAGTAGATACCAAATTATGTTTTCAGGCTAGAATGGCATCATACCAATCTTTGGGAATTAAGTTTCAAAAACAGATATTCCTTGGTGTAAACAGTCCTTGCAAGGTTATTTTATTCTTAAATTAAAGCTCTAGTTTTCATTTTTTTGAGCTCAGTTATCTTCATCTGCAAATCATGAAGGGACAAGTATATTGCAGGGAGTTGAAGTAGAGATTCTAGTCAGAATTTTTGCTCATAACCAGTATAATTGCTTATCTTTAACTTCAAAGCAATAATTGTGTAGAAATAAAGATTGTCAAATTTAGAACATATAATACTTCATGTTACCAGAATGTTACATGGAATAAGTTTGACTTGGAAGTAATTTGTATGACGTCATGTACAGTTTCATTGTTAAAACTTATATGGAAATATGAAAGGAACCTGGAAATTGATTCTGAGGTTTGAAATTGTTAAGAGCATTTTTTCAAAATCTATTATAGTTTTGGAAGAAGATAATTTAAATCATAACTACTTTATTATTACAATTAGCTTTTAATATTTTATGAACTTTCTCACATTGTCCTAGGGTTTGTGAATCACTGTTTAAAATTTAGGATAATTTTGTTTCTTAAGAATAAGTATATCCAAAAAGTGCCCTTTAAATGGTCTTATTTCATTCAAGCTGTTTAAGAGACCAGAGAGTATGCCAGTTGTTCTGCGATTTATGGTAATTATTTTTGTATTTTTACTTTTTGACAAGTGTTTGCTTGGCATGGCATATGACAACTGTGAGGCTGTGAGTAGTTTTAAAAACAGTTTATTTAAAATGTTTAAAATCATAAAGTTTTAAGTGTTCTCTTTAAGTGTGAAATTTTGATAGTTTTCCATTTGATGTAGGTTGAGGATGCAGTGAAAGTAAGCATATAGTTAATGTACAGTGTTGCTTACAGACAATACAAGAAAAAGAAAGAGTGATTTAGCTTCAGTAGGCTCTAAGTAATGATAAATTTTTAAAGCCTTATGATTTCAGATCACCACATTTTTCTCTGCTTGACATAGGAGTTTGTTGTTCCTGAATTATAAGTTGTGTACTGTAGTATGATGGAGTATGTTTATACATTTTTCTGGTAATAAATGATATTATAAGTAATTTACCCCAAAATGAACTTTTATCCATGAATTTTATTCAACATTAGTTTTAGTATTCAAGTGAAATGAAGTATGTTCCTTTCATTGTTATATAGTATACTCTCAAAGGTGCTCCTAATGTATCTAAAACTCAAAGTTCATTATTTTGAATGAATTTATCACTATATATAACCTTTTCATCTTATTAAGCTTAAAGTTACAAAGTCAGAGAAACAAATGCAGAGGAAAGGAACAAGAAAAAGAAGGTTTACTATTGTTCATTTTAGTGCTAGAGATGAATTCCCATGGATTATGTTACTGTAACAAATTCCATATAATCCTTGTTTACGATAAAAGTACAAATAGTCTGCAGGAGCATCGCTTCCATGTTTCTGTGTACTACAGTAAAACAATGCACAGCATGGTATCACTTTACATAGTGAGAAACTTTGGAAACTTTCCTCTCTCCAACAGGAAGAGAATATGGGCAAATGGTTTGTTGCTGCCAGCTTAGAAATTTGTTTTAATTATTTTCATTTCCTTCTTGTTTTCCATTCCTCCATCCTTCTTCTACTTCTAACATGAAGATTCACTTAGTTTTTCTCTGTTCATCCTTCCATATGTCCAGACCATTTCAGTGAGAATGGGCAGCTTTCTCAACCATACTGGGCTTATTATAAGACCTCTCTCTTACACTTATCATTTATTACATGATCAACCCACCTCTTACATCATATCCTCCTCAGGCATTTCATTTCCAGTATGCCAACCCTTTTCCTCTCTGTTGCATTCATGGCCCAAGACTGTCATCCATAAAACACTCTCAGGACTACAATATCTTTAGACATTCTCATTTTTGTCCTGAGAGATGCTTGCCTCTCCTGCAGTCCCCTTAATGCATCCAGGACCTTAGCCTATCCCAACTATCCCACCCTATGACTAACTTCACCCCACATGATTCGATCCACTCCCAGTTACTTGAAGCGCTCAACATCCTCCAAGTCTTCACCCATTCAGACTATGCTCAAACCAACTTGTCTCTCCCCCAGCAATACTTTATTACCTTACTTTTGTTCACATTTACAGCTAGCTTCCTATCTTCACACATTCTCCCAATCTCAATACAAATGTCTTTTCAATATTTACAACAGCACTAGGTCTTCCCCATCCAAACCACTCTATAACTAATACCAACCCCCAAGTAAATAACAAAAGCTTATCCTTACCTCATGTTTAGTAATCCATACTCACACATTCCTCCACCCTTAACAAACATTTTTTTTTCACACTTGATTACTGTTTATGTGTGTTTGCAAGGCAGCACCAGGAACAGACGAAGAAAGGCCATGTCAGCTCTCATCCATTCTCTAGCTATTGTGTGTGACGCTCCGAAACCATGGCGCTCTATCCACAACCTATATATCTATCTATCTATATCTCTAATGCTTGTTTCCACCTGGAACTCCCATGGCAATAGTCTTCATAACTAGGGAATTCCAATGCAGCTTCTTAGCCTTTAGTGCCTCACCCTCAACAGGCCACTGGCAGAGGGCAACTCTAGCAGAGTGTTTGCAGAGGCTCCTACCTAATGTTCCTGTTGACTACTTCTACTCAATGATCCTTCTTAATGTTCATACATACTACTTCTATCTAATGTTTCTACCTACTGCTCCTGCATAAATGTTCCTACTTACTACCGCTGTCAATTGCTCCTACCATTTTGCCAAAAGGCAGGGCTTGCACATAGTGTTCACCACAGGAAAAACTAGAGTTAAGAAGAATGAGCTGTGCAAGTTAAGGCTGATTTACACTATTCATCATATCGCCGTCATATCACATCACATCACCATGCCATTAACCGTACCATGCATTCACACCGTCCATCACAATTCCGTCCAGTTCATACTTAAACTCTGAGTAGGCATGGTACCTCATAGATTTGGGCTGAAGAAACTTGCACTTCTTTTAGATAAAGAAAAGGAATATAACCACAGAAGCGGTTATAGATACATAAAGCCTTGAGGAAAAGAAAAGTTGAAGGTGAATACCGGACTTTTTACAAGGAGCTGGAAGATGATGAAGTTATATTTTTTCAGTACTTCAGAATGTCAAAAGTCATATTTAAATATTTGCTAAAAAAATTAGAGACCTCAAGAAGAGCACTACTTTTCAGAAGGCTATTTCACCGAAAGAAAGACTGGGTGTATGCTTAAGTTGAGTATCAAACTTACTGCATTATTACAATTCTTTTATTTTGTGCATTAGGCTAGTACAGAAAATTTTTTTAAGGGTGTGTGCAATTTCATTTCAATGATTTTAGAGGGTCTGGAAGTGGTTGTCCATGTCCGGGACCATCACATCATTTTATTTTATTTTTTTTTTTTTTTTTTAAGGCTCCAGTCACGGACAAAAGTCCACATCAAGGCCGGGCCCTAATTGAAATATAGAG